>VSDK01001115.1:12550-30743 GCA_009767595.1 Symbiodinium kawagutii | reverse complement strand
TAGGGAATTTATCCTTACAAACTGTTGCAACCATGGCTGCCAGCATCTGCCAGTAGAATGGCTTCGTTATTGCTGGATCGGCTCTGGAAAAATGACCGAGGACCGAGGAATACCAAGGACCTGTGACATGAAACCACCCGTTTGGTACGTCACCGCTTGTAGGGAGCAGTTGCCTGCGCGGGAAATTCATGGGGACATGTGCCTAATTAGTGTGACCAAAAACCCACCAAAAAATGATTATTTTACTGGAAAACCATTGGTTTTGCGGGTGCCATTAGTTTGGCACATACCCATAGTACCATGTTCCACCCGATGAATTGCCAAGTCATCCAAATTCACGGCGAGTACGCGACAGCGCCTGAGTGAGCTGCAATCACCAGATGATCACCCGATACTCAATGATTGGATGGCCTGCTCAGAGCCAACCCACTGGTGATGCTGCGGAGACTGCTCCCTTGACATCCAGCCTCTTTGGTGTTACATCTGCGCTCAAGACCGTTCTTCGTTCTGGCTGCCGGTGACCAGGGTGACAAATGGTGACTGCCGCTGCTGGGGCCTTCCCACCTGCATGTTTCTTTTCGGCATCCCTGGGAAGCCCAAGACAGAAATGGATGAAATGGTTCAGGAATGTCAGCTGTCAGCAGCCTCCAAGTTGCACAACGTGAAACTTGGAACAACACAGGAAGGCTGTACTCCGAACAGCCCTGGTCAAATTCCAACAAGACGTAATGCTTCCCTGCTCAAAATGGGTGTGTTTAGGCTGGCTTAGAGTTTTCCCATTCAATAAACGGTCCAATTGGTGGTTTCAGACGTTTTTTATCGTTGCCAATCATTATTTGGGATGGTTGTTGGACTATTAGGATGGCTGAGAGCCACCAACCAGACACTCCTTCAGCGAACATGCTGTGTCGGGAGCTGTCCTGTCTTCGGATTTCTTGGCTTTTCAGTGTTGCGCCTGGACCCCCTGTGCAGAACTACTAACGCTCGCGCTTCGCGCCATGGGAGCTTCATGGTCAACACCTTCCAATTCCGATGCTTCGTCATGCAGGGTCGGACATTCGATTCCTCGCATAACTGGACACAAGACTGGGGGCCACTGGACAAAAAGAACCACCTAAAGTGATAACCATATAAGGACCATATTTATTATAAAAGAACATTGGATTCATTTTGGATTTGGGAGTTGCTTTGATCGACTTTGGACAGTAGGGGAGCCAGATGTGTTTTCCTGATATCTTTGGTTGGAGTTTGCAGCATTGTGGCAGGTAGTTTTGCAGCAGATGTTTGATGATCCTTGCTGATGCTGCCGGGCTGCGGCTCCACGTGACTCAGGACTGCTGCGTGGTCGTTGTAGATCCTTACTCCACTGGAGCTATGCTGGTATCGGAGTTATTGAAGCGAGAATTCCGTGTCATTGCCCTGTGGACCAAGGAAGTTGGAGAGAATCTTGGAAAGGAAGGGTGGTCATTGGGGCAGACGGATATCCCAGATACATCCAGATTCTGCAAGTCTACGTCTATATATGGCATATTTACCTACCTTGGGTCAAAGATACCATAAGTACAATTTTGGCATACATAATGGATCATAATGGATTACAATGGTTGCCGGGGATAGTAGCCAACAAAGGTCAAGCTACTCCAGCATTACCAGCTGCATCATGCAGGGCCCCAATGCGAGTGCTATTGATGGGGTTGATCATGTGGGTTTGTCCATGCACCGAATGCGGTTTCCTCATAAACATGTTTGCAATTTCTGCGGGTTGGAGGCACCAAAATTCTGGACACCTGCAACTGGATATTGTATAGATGGTTTTGCTATAGACTCGGTGGCTTCTTACCTTAGTTCATGCAGTTTTGCTCTAAATTATATTGGCACGCATTTTAGTGTAGGGTGCCGTTTTCCTTGGTCGGCAGTTCTTGCGCTTTCTCGTGCCTGCCGCGCCAGAGATGTATCCTGAACGCTGCAGGATACTCAGAGATTTAGGAAGCCACCCTTTGAGAATCCGAGAAGTGAATTCTTGGAACGTTTTGAAGAATCATTCCTACAGCGGCAATTTGTTGTTTTTGAACTCCACTGAAATCGGAAGCGAGATGGTTTTGCAGAAAAGTTCTGCATCTTCCGAATCTCAGCTTTGTAACAATGAAAATCGGCCAGAAGAACACGTGCCCAGCCCCTGCGGTGCACCTAGGAATCGAGGACACTACCCACGCGCTGCTGAAGGTGTTCCAGTTTCTCATCAAGCGACAAGATCCAACAGGGAGTATTACCTAATGCTGCAAGCACGTCACATCGGATGACGAGCTGGTGTTGTTTAACATGCTTTGCCCCGATACAGTTGGGATGGTTGATCAAATGATTTTTTTTGGGATGGCGAAACTAACTACCAACCAGATCATGTAGACCATGAAGGTTGCAGTCTATGGCCCTGTGAGCCCTTGATGAACTCAACGCCCCAAGCGCAGCAAGACCTCTTCTCACTGCCAACTGCGAGACCCTTGCTCCACGAGTAGACCCACCAATCCCAGTGGAATGAAGCAACCTTTAACCTAAACAAAAACACAAACTAATAATTTCTTCATTTCTAATCATTTCCATTGGTTTTCCGTACTTGTTTGCTTTGATTTGCCTCGAGGGAACTGAGCCGCTGAGTGGCTTTGTCATTTTCATTTGACCTCTTGCACCTAACAAGCAGCACGAACTTGTCACACTTCAGCCAAAGCAGTAGTGGCCCAACTATTCAATTTTGGCAGCCAGTTCGTCCAATTACCATCAAGTCTCATCTCTGTTGATCAGCCTGGATAACCATCATTGGCACATTGGTCATCATTGATACATTGATAACTACTAAGATTCATTATATAATCATTGCTAACCAGCTGCTTTGAATCATCAAACTTGGCAGTAAACTGAGCAAAATCGTTCGTTGTATGTCTGGCTGAGGAGAAGTTCTTTGCAGAGTTGGAGCAGCAGAATAGCTTGCCTGAGACTGCTCCTCGGCATAGACAGTCACAGACGCAACTCCAAGATGTTGTGGCGGCAAAGCAAATGATACGATCAGTAGTTCAGCAGTTTATTCAGGCATCAAAACATGACACTCTCATGTCCGAAAGTCGCTGGCTTTGATGAATGATGGTACCGATGCAGCTGCTGTTGATGATGGTACTCAAGTATGCGCCGCACCATTCTGACGAACTTGTCGCTCTTGATCTTTGTTGCTTGTGAGCTCGAACATACGCGAAGCTGCAATCTTCCAAGCATCATGACATACCGTTACTTTTATTCAATCAATCAATCAATCAATCAATCAATCAATCAATCAATCAATCAATCAGTCGATCAATCGATCAATCAATCAATCGATCAACCGATCGATCAATCGATCAATCGATCAGTCAATATTCAATAAATCTAGATTGAAGTCCACGTTGGAGTTTTGGGGCCAAGCCACCGGCACGCATACACACGTAGCAGCACATGCAGCACATGCACGGATGTGAAATGTGGCTTTGGGTGCTTGATGGTCTTTTGATGTGTTTTACATTTTGCCGTGTGGCAGGGCTCAGGGTTCAGGATGGATCAGCCCCAGAGAATGGATCACCCGGTGCCTCACGTAGCATCAACATTCTTTGCAAGTGCAAGTGAACGGTAAAATCCCACCGCGCCCTACCCAACATGGCCCCATAGAACCATGATAGCAGCTACCGACCTAAAACCGACAACCTTTTCAAGGGCATCGTATCAATCGACTACGGTGAACAACAGCAGCAGCAGCAGCAACAACAACAACAACAACAGTGCACTGCTGTTGTAATTAGTGGTCATCTAGCGATTGTATGCGATTGTTGGTTGCAACCCCGATTCCCCTACCGCCAATTATGTCATCAAGCAGCTATTGCTGGCTAGATCACGTTGACATGTCAGAGATGCACAAATAAGGAGGTTTGATTTTCCAGGTGCTCCAAGTATTGTTGACCTAGATGTGGGTCATGTATGGCATTTTATTTGAAAATCGGGGTAAACATACCATACTGGGTATGCAGCATACAAATACGCATCGCTATAGTCTTTTTGACAACATCCTGGTCGCCTTGAGCCACCGAATCCTGGAATCCTGTAACGTTTGTAGGCTCCGCCTGCGCTTAATAGCCATACTTGCTGTGACTTGGGTGCCCATGGCAATGCTGGCTCCGGCTGGACCCACCGGGCCAGAACCAGCGTTACAAGAAACCAGTTTGCATTTTCCAGTGTAATTGCATTTATCTTCACACATGTTTGCGAGTACATGGATGCACGTGCGTGCACTCACACATGTAGATATTGGTTGCATCCTAAATGCCAGATAATGCTACTTAGTATCTGTCAACCCGACGATTAGGTGTCAAAGTCATCTTGAGGATTTGCTGTTCCAAAAAGTGTTGTCCTGGAAAAAAAAGTTCCCCGGTCCTTAGGTTGGTTTGTTGCGCTTGGCTGTTTGCTGGTTACTGGCTGGCTGTGGTTTGGTTGCCGATTAGTTCGTTGCTGCATTTTGGTTTGTTTCTTTCTACTATCTTTTCTGATTCGTCATGTTGGGGTTCATATCCCTGGTGAACATGTACAATTTGCGGAACTGTGTTTCACATTGCATAGCTACGGTTCGTTGATGGTCACCAGGTGGCATCGCCACATGACGGCCCATCTCGGCCCTTCTCAGGCTCAGATCATCAAAGAGGAGCCAATCAGCACCGCTGTGGCAGGGGGGATTCCACATATCAGTACCAAAATTTGTGGTTAGACGAGATGTTGATAGAATTTGTTGGAGGAACCCATGTGTTGTAAGAAGATTCGTCCTCAAAGAACTAACCTTGGAAGCTTTGGAAGCATCATGTTTTGGAAGACCAGGGGCCAGATATCATTAAGCGGCGAGCGCAGCCACGTAAACGGAAGGCACTTCAGGGAGTGCGGAACCCCATGGACATCGCAGTGCCGCCATTAGCATACGAGCCGTGAGCGGTAGAGAGGAAGTTATACTTTTCCTGCGTGATGCTACCTGATGTTTCTAGCTGCGATCATAGTCATCATCATCATCATCATCATCATCATCATCATCATCATCATCATCATCGTCATCGTCATCGTCATCGTCATCGTCGTCGCCATCGTCATCATTATCATCATCATCATCATCATCATCATCACCATCATCATCATCATCATTGTCATCGTCATCGTCATCACGATCATGATCATCATCATTCCCTATCATTCCCTGTCATTCCCTATTCATTCCTGATCATCTCTATTTCCTATTCCCTGTCATTCTTGCCAGTCCTGGGGAGATACAGTAGCTTCATATTGAGGTGTTTCACCACGGCTCAAATTATAGATGAAGAGCCCGTCTCTGAAGGCAACCAGTTTTCTCTGACAGGTATTTCTGCAGGTCGTGACATGTGGACCGTGTTGTGTTGCCACTTCGCTATGTTCGAACCCAACCGCTATGGTCCCTGCTAACTTTGCATAACCGGGGGGCCTTTTCCGGTTGCTGGATGATGTTGTTACTTTGTCGTCTATTGGATTGGGATGGATTGGGTAATGTCAATTTTGACGTTGTCAAAGGTTGCGGGTGCGGAGTTTTGTCCATGCTTGCCCATCAAGTACGAGTTCTGTTGAAAACTCCAACCGGTCGCCCGCTGGGCAAAATTTGGTGAGCCCAAGCCACTCCGCAGGCAGTGGATGACAAAGAGTTGGTGGCTGTGATGTGTGGAGGTGAAACCGGCGTCAAGGCACTGAGATAGGTTGCCACATGTTGCCACTAGGAATGGCCATGGACCAGCCAGTGATATCCAGTGATATTCCAGTGATGCAAAGTGACCATACGTTTTTTCGGGGCCTCGTGCTGGTTGTGCCGATTTCCATCGATTTCACGCAATTTGATTCATGATTTTGCAATCGTTGCTGCCAAATTGTTGAGCAGTTCAGCTGTAGCATGCTGCATGTCGGTTCAGACGGGTTCAGAAAACACGCTGCAGCACGCCTTCGCGCATCTTGCAACCCTTCAGCCACGACCTTGTCTCAATGCTGCAGGTAGCGGATGCACTGGCCGAGTTTATGGGACTCCGTGGCAACAGCACTGCCGATGGCATGGACAATCGACGGGACAAGCGCGTTCAGTCACCAGCCTGATCCAAGTTGAGCTTGTTTGGTTGTCCATAGGTTTGTGTGACCGAGTGCCGTGGTTGCATGGTCATTTTGTGATAGGGAGGAAAGGCCAGGAATCTCATCAAACAAGCATGCAGCGACAGAAAATTTGGCAGAGAGGGCAATAGCGAAAGGCAGACAATACGAGGAGAAGACTAGAAAGTTTAAACAACTGACAACATTTTATGGAAAAGAAAGGGACGGAATATATGATTGCAACGTTAAAAAGAAAAACAAAAGAAAGAAAGAACAGAGTGATGAGAAAGACAAACCACAGTTGTCTCGTTCAAGCCGAAGCATTTTACCCGTGGCCTCAATTGGTACAACAAAATGTACGTATTGCCTACGGCGTGGTATTCTTTCAGAACTGCCTTCAAGAAAACTTCCACTATTAGACATTTTCCATTTGTGATTTATCATCATGAATATTGAGTGATGTGGATCTATTTCGAGCGATGCCTTTGCAGGCATGAGTTTGTAGTTTGTACCATTAGTTGTATAGTGTTCAACCGTATTCTTGTACGTTTTTTGCACGTACCAAACTGAAAGGTATTGCATCATGTTGTGTTTGAACAACTTCTCATCTTACTTTATATCATTCAATGATGATTGGGCAACATGCGCTGCATCATTGCTGAATTTGCCGGCAAGTTCAAGTTATGTATAATAATTCAAGACATGCGCATTTCATAGGGAATGTCACGTTCTGATTGCACGGAGCCAGACATTTGCTGATCTTTTCGAGCTGTTCTATGATCCTTTCTTGGGTCATGGCTTGACTTGATCACACGATGGCAACCGCTGGCGGATAGACTTCTCACACAATGGGCTCAGTCTACAGTAAGTCTGACAAGATTGTCATCCACATGCACCGCGTCATGAACTCACAATGTAGCAATCCTCTAGTCACCACGTCATTACTCCATGCTACTCTCTCCTACTCCTACCCCAGCGGTTTCCCATGCTTCCCCGTGCTTCCCCATGCCTCCCCTAGCCCTCTTTGCTCAGGCAGAACGCGGTAAAGAAAGCTGGTGTGAGATCCGTCAGATCTGCCTGTGGCACCACGTGGAGCGAGGTGGCCAAATTTGCTGACCAGGACGGATTGCGTAGGGAACTGCGCAAAGGCTCAAACTGGAGAGGCACCAATCTATCTGGTGGTTGGGGAGCGATTTGGAGCCAGGGATTGGGCCAATGGGTAGGAATTATGAAGTGATGAAACTAGAGGCTAATCATGATCTAACATCATCTCCTAGAGGCTTGGTCTCCAGGGTACGTTGGAAGACGTTTCCAGCATGCATGTGTCAAGGATGGCCCATGAGTTTCAACGAATTGAAGGGGTCAGAAAGAATTGGCAAACATTTCGGTTATAAGGATGGTATCTTCGGTGAGGTCGGCAATGCTCCAGTTGCTACCTCTGCTGAGGAGAACTACCCGTTGATCGTGAAGCCAGTTGAGTCTGCAGGGTCCGATGGAGTGCCTTGCCAGCCGACAGGGGCCATCTATTTCTTCGGCAATTTTTTGCCAAACAGCCATTGCCAAACCGGTTGGAACATGGTAAAGCTGTATGGTTTGTTTCTACTTGGTGGTGGTTGAAACCACCTGCCAGACAACCACTGTATTTATTTGACAAAATCGTGATCGTTTTGGCACTGGCAAAAAAGCAAGGCAACATGTAGATCGCAAGTCCCCACCATAACCATTGCTGGATTCGTACCTCCAAAGGTGATAGGACGTCCATTTTCAATGCCCAGGCCATCATATATGGTGATTCATGTTGGAAGGATGATGTGAGTCATGCTTTCTCATCGTAGCTCCATTCGGGAAACGGACCGTCCACGGCAGCAAAGGTGAAGAAATGCAACACGAAGGATTGGACCGTTTCTGTTCCTGTGGTGGCTGGGGTGGGTGGTGCTTGGAAAAGCTTGGACGACATGATCAAATTTGATCAACTCTCGGTGGAGCTGCTTTGGGCTCTTTAAGTTTCTTTTTGCTTGTGTTTTCCACCATCTAAACCTCATTTTGCGTGCGGAATGTACGGATAGTGATTTGACCGTCTTCATCTATGAAAACCTCCCTCAGATAGATAAATGACTACAGGTCATGTCTTATGTCCCAAGAAGTTGCTGTAGTGGTTGGATTACGTTTGATTTTTGCATTGCCAGCGCCATGCTCCATCGTTTGCGGCAGGAAGAGGCCCAACAACACTTCGAGCTGCTGATGAATTCACAACGGAAATGCGGGGCACAGGGTGCTGCCGTTCTTCTGCAAGAATTCTTGTGCCTGAGCAGTGCAGTTGGTTTTATGACAGCTCCATGATGGCCGGGAATGGTTGACAAATGTTGACAATACTGTGGGTGGACGAAATCCTGCACCAGTGCACCAACATAGACACAGGCAACTTCCAGCGCTAACCCCGCACCCCCCTTTCAATGTTGGTTTTGTGACATGGAGAAGTGGTGCAGGATTTTGTCCATTCAACTTCTTTTTGGGGAACACGTTTTTTCATTTTGACAATGTTAAACGGGGAGCGCGAGGGTCTCAGGTCGTTGAGTTCTGCTGGTGCAGGATTTTGTCCATTCAACTTCTTTTTGGGGAACACGTTTTTTCATTTTGACAATGTTAAACGGGGAGCGCGAGGGTCTCAGGTCGTTGAGTTCTGCTGGTGCAGGATTTTGTCCATTCAACTTCTTTTTGGGGAACACGTTTTTTCATTTTGACAATGTTAAACGGGGAGCGCGAGGGTCTCAGGTCGTTGAGTTCTGCTGGTGCAGGATTTTGTCCATTCAACTTCTTTTTGGGGAACACGTTTTTTCATTTTGACAATGTTAAACGGGGAGCGCGAGGGTCTCAGGTCGTTGAGTTCTGCTGGTGCAGGATTTTGTCCATTCAACTTCTTTTTGGGGAACACGTTTTTTCATTTTGACAATGTTAAACGGGGAGCGCGAGGGTCTCAGGTCGTTGAGTTCTGCTGGTGCAGGATTTTGTCCATTCAACTTCTTTTTGGGGAACACGTTTTTTCATTTTGACAATGTTAAACGGGGAGCGCGAGGGTCTCAGGTCGTTGAGTTCTGCTGGTGCAGGATTTTGTCCATTCAACTTCTTTTTGGGGAACACGTTTTTTCATTTTGACAATGTTAAACGGGGAGCGCGAGGGTCTCAGGTCGTTGAGTTCTGCTGGTGCAGGATTTTGTCCATTCAACTTCTTTTTGGGGAACACGTTTTTTCATTTTGACAATGTTAAACGGGGAGCGCGAGGGTCTCAGGTCGTTGAGTTCTGCTGGTGCAGGATTTTGTCCATTCAACTTCTTTTTGGGGAACACGTTTTTTCATTTTGACAATGTTAAACGGGGAGCGCGAGGGTCTCAGGTCGTTGAGTTCTGCTGGTGCAGGATTTTGTCCATTCAACTTCTTTTTGGGGAACACGTTTTTTCATTTTGACAATGTTAAACGGGGAGCGCGAGGGTCTCAGGTCGTTGAGTTCTGCTGGTGCAGGATTTTGTCCATTCAACTTCTTTTTGGGGAACACGTTTTTTCATTTTGACAATGTTAAACGGGGAGCGCGAGGGTCTCAGGTCGTTGAGTTCTGCTGGTGCAGGATTTTGTCCATTCAACTTCTTTTTGGGGAACACGTTTTTTCATTTTGACAATGTTAAACGGGGAGCGCGAGGGTCTCAGGTCGTTGAGTTCTGCTGGTGCAGGATTTTGTCCATTCAACTTCTTTTTGGGGAACACGTTTTTTCATTTTGACAATGTTAAACGGGGAGCGCGAGGGTCTCAGGTCGTTGAGTTCTGCTGGTGCAGGATTTTGTCCATTCAACTTCTTTTTGGGGAACACGTTTTTTCATTTTGACAATGTTAAACGGGGAGCGCGAGGGTCTCAGGTCGTTGAGTTCTGCTGGTGCAGGATTTTGTCCATTCAACTTCTTTTTGGGGAACACGTTTTTTCATTTTGACAATGTTAAACGGGGAGCGCGAGGGTCTCAGGTCGTTGAGTTCTGCTGGTGCAGGATTTTGTCCATTCAACTTCTTTTTGGGGAACACGTTTTTTCATTTTGACAATGTTAAACGGGGAGCGCGAGGGTCTCAGGTCGTTGAGTTCTGCTGGTGCAGGATTTTGTCCATTCAACTTCTTTTTGGGGAACACGTTTTTTCATTTTGACAATGTTAAACGGGGAGCGCGAGGGTCTCAGGTCGTTGAGTTCTGCTGGTGCAGGATTTTGTCCATTCAACTTCTTTTTGGGGAACACGTTTTTTCATTTTGACAATGTTAAACGGGGAGCGCGAGGGTCTCAGGTCGTTGAGTTCTGCTGGTGCAGGATTTTGTCCACCCACCGTAACACTAGCTGATACTAGATATGGGTGTAGGTTTTTTTAAGGGGTACCCAGTTTAGTATTGACAGGAACGTTCGACTTGTCCGAACCATACCCCCTAGACAAACATTCCGGGAAGGGCTCCTTATTTTCTGACGCACCCATATACTAGTTACTTGGACTTACTTACTAGATGTACACGCAGTGTGCTAGTGGTGGGTAGGTAGTGCTTTGACTAGGGATGATCGCTAAGGCATGGTGCACGGTTCTTACGGCTGCCTCAGACCGGGCAACAAACCTTGATACTGGCTTACCGCTTAACTGATTCGTCACAAGATTTTGACGCTGAGTTGATAGCATTATATATGACACTATTCTATCATGAGCTGCAGTTGCCGAGGGCTATAGAGGGAGTGGTGCTGGTCAAGATCCATAACATTCCGTAACTAAGGTGGTCAAAGGGGGGTCACTGACAGGTCAGGCAAGCTACGCGAAAGCTTGTGAAGCAACTGACTGCACCTTTGCGTACCGTTGGCTGCGAACTGTGATTTACAGTGCCATATGCTAATTCTGGAAGTTAGATGTGCTTAACCCACTTTTAACCACTTAAGATAGCATCTTTATTTTCTCGGGCGAAGGGATTCATCAAGCGCTTTTTTTGGCCACTTGGCACCCAGGAAAGGCACTGAGTACATTGTTGACGCCGTGACACGCGATGGGGTCCACAAGATCACCATGGTTTGGGTCTACGACCGGCGAGCTGCCAATCATGGCTGTGGCCTCAGAGGATATGATCCCTCCCATCCCTCACTCCTAATGCATCCTGCTCCCCTAGTCATTTGATTAAGTAATCATGGAACATTTTAGGGAGGGCCATCGTGGCTAATGTTAGAGGGAAGGCATGAGTCTACATGAGCAGTGTCTAGAAACGTCTCGAAGCCTTTCTTGTTGAATTTGTGCGCATTAAAGTGGTTGTCCAACCAGTGCGAGATTCACCACTCATCGTGGATAGCTATGGCTGACAACTGAACACTCACAGTTGGCAACCAACAAGACAGAGTTATCTCATGGGCAGTATCCGACCGTCCAACTGATGCAGAATATATATATATATATCTAGATAGATATATGAATATATATATATATATATAGATCTCGAGAGAGAGAGAGAGAGGGACCTGTTCACACACAGCCGGAGAATGCACCTTCACTCCGAAAACGTGAGCTGAGTTATGGGAAGCCTGAGAGCGGGGGTATTAGGTCACATTCCCAAGCAGGATTATACGATGTGGGCCCCCAAGCATTCACAAGATGGTTTACAACTACTGGGTGGTTAACTAAGAGCCGTTTCAGCCACGTTCCTGACCGCATCATGAATTGATGGACCCACATTTGAGTGGGACCTGAAGCGAACAAAAAAGGATCCTGACAGATGGTGATGATGCATCGTAGCTAGCCACCTCAGGCGACTTCGTGAACTTTGGACAGAAATGCGTTTTGGCAGATCTGGACGTCGTCACTTGGAAGCGATTTGCTTCGCTGCCACGACTGTGACAGCTGAAGCCAAATCCGGAGGCCTTGTGGTGCCCGCAGCGGTGTGACCATGGCCATTGCAAGATTTATATGTCGGTTTTGTGCATCAAGGGGAAGAATCGGACAGGAGGGAAGGGATCATGATGTTGTGACGCAAACTATCCTGATCTCCAATTTGTGCGGAGCATGGCATGTGTAGCATCAACCCCAGTCCCAAAGGCCAGCTGGCTCGCTACGCCCATGCTGAGGCGAAGAAGCTCATTGACTATTCCAAGGTGAGCGGCCCAACGTTCCCAAACTGTGGTACCTAGCTACTTCTTTGGATGGCAGTAGCTGACTGGGCGTTGGTCATAGATGTAGGTCTTACCGAAGCTCAACTGCCCTCATGCTATCCCCGCAGGAACTGTCGGAGTTGGGCAGAAGTTATCAACAACAACCCGGCTGTGAAAAGTTGTCATCATGTGGCATGTGGCATTTCTTTCCGCATTTAGCTGTTGACAACCTCGTAGAAGGGAAAGATAATTAATTACCATTCTAAGCAGTTGCTGGGAAATGTTGCCATTTATCATTTATCATGGGAGTGCTTTGACAAACCAATAGTAAACTGGTCAAGAGTTGCAGGGCCCGAAGTTGATACCCTCGACTTTTTCAACAAAAACCCACCAGAGCTTGTTCATATCTCAATGCCCTCAGGCTTGTTTGGATGCACTGCGCATCACCAACGGCGCCACCCACACCGAGGCTGCTGGGGGGCAGGAGGCTTGTCACCTCCCTGAATTTTCACCCAAGGAATGTTAGAGAACTCAGAAACGCGGACTCATTGGGAATTCCATGGAATTCGAGGTGCTCGGTTGGGGAGGCATCCGACCGAGTTTGAGGACACCCAGCGATGTTCTCCCGCCAGGTGATGTTGACAGATGATGGACCATGCTTGGTCGAGGTGAACAGCCGATGCCACGGTCTCTCTGGAGCTTGGATGCCTTTGGTTCAAGCTTTGTCTCCTGGTCCAAAGGCTGGGTGGTAGATGATTGTTGTTGGTTGCTGGCTTGGTTGATATTGGTTGGTTTGTTGCCACCACTTGCTGACAGTGGGCGTTGAAGGGCACAAGTAAATGTTGTGGACACTGCATTTCACAATGTATCACAGATAGTTGCTTTTTGTCCGATGGGATTTGGCTACATCCAGTTAGCAATGGAGCACTTCCCTCCGTGATGCGAACATTGCGCATGGTTTCCCAGATTCCAAGTTCCTATTTCATATACATTAACTTGATTGACATGTTTGGAGTTGATTATCCAACCACTTTCAGAAACAAAGAAAGGTGGTAAGACAGAAGCGCTTCCACACAGCCTGGTGATCACCTCCAAGGACAGGTTACAACCAAGTGGGTGCGTGCATCGATGCTTTTGTTGATGGTGCTGCTTTCGATCAACTGCCTGAAGTGCCACCCTCGCCATTTCTGGCTGAGGGCGAGATTGCACCTTGGTCATGTCACCATTTTGGCGATGAGGGCAAATATGTAGCAGCGTTTTCGCACCTAGAGATTCAATGGGAAAAGTTCCAAGGCAAATTTGAACAAGATTCAACGAACCGGACCATGCTGAGAAGACTGTCATCCTTGCATGCAGTATCTTGGGAATCTTGCTAGATCTGGGTGTTTCTAAAAATAGGGGACCCCAAGACATGTTTCATGGTTAATTATTAATGAATATTACTAGTGGATGATTAGGGGGTACCCCTATTCTACACCCATTGCTAGGTCAAATCCATGTCCACCAGCAACCTCAATGCACCCAAGCCTTGGCCGACCTTGGCTCTGACATGTCGGAGGATCCTTGGTCACATCCCGCATGACTAATTTTGCATGACTCGTATATTAGTGGGCTTCCTAAAAGTGGGAATCCCAAAAATGCATGGTTTATTCCTCGGTGATTATAAAGGATGAAATGGAGGTACCCCTATGACTTGAGAAACCACCATTCCTTACCCCAATCTCTTGCTTCGTTGCTGTCTGTGTTGGGGCAACGCCAATGGCAGGTAGCAAGCTGATCAGCCGAGGTCAACCTGGTCTCTTACCACGAAGGCATCGTAGAGGACACGCCTGGCTTTGAGAAGCTTCGATGCTGGGCGCTCGCACGGGTCACCCGTGATTTTTGGTGGTACGAAAATGATATCTATCGTCAATATGCTGGCTTCTCAATGTCAATATGGATGACTGGTTGGTGGTTCAGACATTTTTCTTTTTCCGTAGTAATGATTAACACATATGGTTGATATCAGTCGAGAGATTGACTGATATTTATCATAGGACTTGAAACCGCCAAGCCGACAACTTGCTCCCAACAGCTCACCTTTTCAGTGACATTTGTTGCCCAGATCATGCAGACATGGCTACGATGGCTACACCCAGCTTGCTACGTTCTTTTGATTGGCGGCATTCACAGCATTATTGCCAGAAATTCCCATGATATTTGCACCATGTTTTTATAACCAGTTGGCTTGAAGAAGGCCACCTTGCACACCGAAACTCAATTGTGTGCCCTGACGAAAGCTGAGGACAGCTTTCATCTCTCACCTACTTGGAGCCTTTGCAAAGTGTCGGAGGGAGGATGTCACAGTTTTGGGTTGAAGGGCTCATGAAGCTGAACTGGTAAGCTGGAAAAGAAAATTTAAAGACGTCAATAGAAAATCCAGTTTAGGGATGCCCAGGGACGCCACTTGCCAAATCCTTTTGACCCCCCGTTCATCACGGTTTGTCAACGTCAATCAATCGTTGCCGCGAAGTTCCATTCCAGTGTTCTGCAATTGTTGTCATCGCACGGATTCTGAGATATGACATGACTCTGTAAGGTTTTCCTCCCAAATGTGCCTGGTGATCGAAAAGAAACGTGCAACTTTGGGGGACACGTTGGGTTCCACTCCCGTACTTCACCTGTTCCCTCAACTCCCTGTTCCCTCAATCCTACCGTGGTTTTACTTCCCATGTTTGCTTATTCCTGAATTCCTTTGTTGCCAATTCCCTTGTTCCCTTATTGGCCTTGTGCTGGATTGCATGGATACAGTGTACGATGCACCAGTCTCTGTAGTCTTGCCTTGCACCAAATGCATTGCAAGTTTGCACCAAAAGTAACGAAAGCAAAAGAAAGAAACAGTTAGCAATTGTTTGTGGAACATGTTGCAAGAATTTGCAAGATTGGACATCACGCATCACACATTTTGATACATTTTGGCCATTTAGTGCTCCGGCATGTTTTCACAAAAAAGTTTGGAGGCGGCAGGTCACCCATCAGATCGGTCAGCCCTGGCGTCAGGAGGAGACAGTGCACACGGGGGACCAGCTGTGCAAAACCCATGACCTCTTCACCCTGGCTGGGATGGCGGTGCTGATTCATACGGACCCCAAGGTCCTGGCGTCAGATGCTGTGGCAGATGGTGCTGATTCGAAACTTATGGTGATCTGGGACTGGTGGGTGGTTGCAGCCATGCTCAATTGCAGGTAAAGATAGGGGGTACTAGGTAACAAGAATGGTTACACAACTAGCTGGTTGGTGTTTTGATTGGCATTTGCTTATTTTCCCGAATGTTTTTCATAGGGGCTGAAACCACCAACCAGTGATGGGTTGATGATTAGTGATGGGTTTGATTGTTGATGGCTTAATGATTACATAAGATTAATACCATGGTATGCCACATTGGCTAATGCTGATTGAGACCATGGTGATGTATTAATGATGATTGAGAATCATAGTGATTTTTTGAATGACAACATGCGATTTTCGTCGTAAGTAAAAGTACGTAGAATTGTTTACCTCTGTTTTTCTTCCATGTTTAGATGATTTTAAGCCGAATAGCCGTGGTGTGCTGTGGTGGTTGTTGATGACTTGGTGATTCTTTGCAACCAACAAATGTTTTTCCTGCAGGTGGTCGACATATCAGATGGCAAGGTACTACAGGTTTCATTCATTGAATTTGGTTTGTCCTTTGAAGAGGGAACCGGCTGTAATTGATGTTTGGGCACCCGATTCGTTCAAGCAGAACACTGGTATCATTTTTGCATGCATTTTCCATGGGCCTGCACTTGCCAAAGGAGGGCAAACACGAGTGGCACAGTCGTATCGTTTCGCATTATCGCAAGGGCTCTCTCCCTCAGAATGATCGTGCACTGCATGTATGAATGTGCCGGCTGTTTCCCAATGTGAGTGTGCTTTCCCCTTGCGGCTTCTCAATAGCTGTTCTGTGCACCCCAAACTTACCAAGCATTGGTTTGTCGACGCGAGCATTGAGATGTACTGAGGATGTGGAAAACATTAGGCAGATGGAACTGAATGGCGAGCTGTTCCAATTAAGACTGTCACTCTTGACACGCTTTGCTTTGCAAGTCCGGCGTGGTGTCCTGAATGGTGCGCCCTGCTTTTGCTTACCACGCTTGCCACTGCAAGCGCTGCTGAATGGGCAAGCACCTAAAACTGCATAGCTACTCAGGAGGCTGAGCCTTGCTTTGGCAAGGTCCTAGTTGAGGGGCTGTCCATAAATGGAGTGCATGCAGAACTGGTGGTTTCAAAAAGTTTTTCTGTCCTCATGGCTTGGATCCTCCATGACAGTGGGCAACCCCGGTAGGTAGAGCCCTCACGGTTGCACGTGCGTTGGTGAAGCCTTCGTCTTGAAAGCCGGTGGTGATTGTAGCAGATGGTGGTTGCAGAAATGTTGAACCTGTTGAACCCTTGAAAACTGATTTTTCGTTGCAATATGGTGGTTTATTACGAAAAATGACTATTAATGGATATTAATGGATGATTTGGGGGTACCCCTATTTAGAGAAACCACCATATTCCTGAGAAAACGAAACAACATGGAGCCACGCCAGTCGGGAACACGGTCGGTGAACGGCAGCTGACAAGCCTTCCCAACTTTTCCGCAAACTGGTGGTTTCAAAAAGTTTTTCTGTCCTCATGGCTTGGATCCTCCATGACAGTGGGCAACCCCGGTAGGTAGAGCCCTCACGGTTGCACGTGCGTTGGTGAAGCCTTCGTCTTGAAAGCCGGTGGTGATTGTAGCAGATGGTGGTTGCAGAAATGTTGAACCTGTTGAACCCTTGAAAACTGATTTTTCGTTGCAATATGGTGGTTTATTACGAAAAATGACTATTAATGGATATTAATGGATGATTTGGGGGTACCCCTATTTAGAGAAACCACCATATTCCTGAGAAAACGAAACAACATGGAGCCACGCCAGTCGGGAACACGGTCGGTGAACGGCAGCTGACAAGCCTTCCCAACTTTTCCGCAGCCTCGCCGGGGAGCCGCTCCCTCGCTCCCTCGCTCTATGTTTTGCCAGTCCTCTCCCATGGAGAGGACCAAAGAATTGTTTGGTGGGATGATTGAGCGATGGATAGAGAGATAGATGATTGATAGGTTTATTGGTTTGAATCCGATCAAACAATCTAGGTATAGCATTACATTTTTTTGCCAGAATATTATTGGATACGCCGACGATGGTATGGACAAGGGTCCAATACCACAAAATATCCCTCCAAACTCCTTTTGTTACAAAAAGCTAAATAAATTCATATATGATATCTGATTTTTGATATTTATATATTTTATATAATATTTTTTTAATGTTATATGATAAAATATATATGGGATAATGAAAGGTTTAAATAATCTATACCTAACAGGTAAATAACCTTGAATTTTATTTTTTCATATTTCTTTTTTTTCCCTCCGGAATATAAACCATAAAATTTTAAAAAGTCCTACCGGAGCCTAATTTAATATAGATTATGAATAATAGTTACAAAGGGACGGGCTGCCTATCCTTATCCCTAATTAATTAAATTATCCCCCCCTCCCCTTATTAAATAAACGAAACAAATAATAATATTATATAATTATTAATTTAATAATAATAAATAATATAAAAAATAATTAATTAATAAAAATAAAAATATATATTTTAATTATATATTTTAAAATTAAAATATAAAAAATTAGAATATTAATATTGTTTAAATAATAAACAATAATAATATTTTATATATTAATTAAATTATAATTTAATTAAAAATATTTTTAGAGGTAATTAATAAAAATTAATAATTTTTATAAATTAATAATATTATATTAATTATTTTTTTTTTAATTTTTATTTAAAAAAATAAATTTATTTA
>VSDK01001115.1:0-11753 GCA_009767595.1 Symbiodinium kawagutii | reverse complement strand
TTAAATTTATAATAATATTAAATTTTTAAAAATTAATTTAAAATAATATATTAATATTATTTTATTATCTAAATTTTATATTTATATTAATTAATTATAATAATTATTAAATAATATTATTTTAATTTTAATATATTTTTTTATAAAAAAATGTAATAAATAATAAAAATAAAAAATAAATAAATATTAAATTTTAATAATAATATTAATTTATTAATATTAATTTTATAATAAATGAATTTAAAAGTGTCAAATTCAAGAATTAAAAATGGTTAAAGGATATTAATTTATTGAAATTTTATGTTGGTATCCCCCTGTTGCCGTAAAATAACCTTGGTTTATGGAGGAATTAAATTTAATAGTTGGTATTAATATGTCATATATTCAAGGTAATTGTTGGTATTGTCCTTATTTGAATAAGTTTAGGCCAGGGGTCGGTGGATATTTTTTCCGCTATTGGAAACAGCGGGCTAACCCTAGTATTGGAAATTTTGTTTAATACAATCAAGCTTGTAGATAATATATAAGATTAATCCATGAATATTTGGATGTACTAGGAACTATATATATATATATCTTGATATATATTTATATATATATATATCATATATATTCATGTCTGCAAGGAAAACTGTATGTATATCTTTTATGTTTATAAGTAAAAGTTTATATGTCTTTTGATAAATGTGTTGTTTCATCTGTCCTACGTTTGTAGGCGTGAAATCATAACTACATTGAAAAAGGAACACCCAGTTCTTATTTCATGTGCATTTGAGATTACAGTAACTTCCAACAGTTGGCGTATCACATCTACAATCTTTGACAAGTGCGTTAGATGCGTTCGCTCCTCAGAAGCTACCAAGGTGCACACAGAACGAGGTGCCCCGCGGCTTGAAAAGGATAGTAGCAGCGCAGCGATACACATGTTGGAAGATGTTGGAAGTAGAAGTAACACAAGATTTGGGATCAAACATAGAGTGGGCAATGGCCCGCATGTCTTCTGATAGTGGGGACCCATTCGATTTGTCTTAATAATTCTGGATGCATTTCATCCCATATTCCTGTGAGTGAATAAAATGAAAATTGTGCTCCATGCCATCCTCCAACACTTCCAACATATTCAACACGCTTGTGGTGAGTCTCAATGCTGATGTGTTCCATGATGATGGCGACGCACATGCTCCACATGCCTGTAGTGCCTGAGTGCTGCCCGGGCCTTCCATCCAGAAGCCAGCACAGAATTGTGAAAAACATCTACAGTAAAGTCTCACACTGCAGTTCCAAAGGCTGCTTCAGAGGTGTCGAATCTCATCTGGAACACAGATTAGACCACTATAGAACCATTATTGAACCTAGGAACTTCATTAACCACTATAGACCACTATAGAACCATTAGACCATTCACTAGGAACCTGATTAACCACTCCAAACCACTCTAAACCATTCTTGAGCAACTTGAGGTGCTCAATCTTTGCATGAGTTACATCCCTCCCCTCGCTGGTTCATCAATAGTGATGCCACAGCTACTGGACAAGGCCCTTCCAGGAACACGCTTAAGCAACACCAGTTGGATGTTTCTCAAGCCACAGGGGTACCCCAAATCATCCCATATGATTCATTGCTTATTCAGAAGCCAACCATTTGTTGGGTCCCTAATTTTCTGAGAAACCAGTTGGACAGAAACTCACAATACTGCGACAGGATTCGACTCCAATACCTGGCTGGTTCTCCCACGACATCCAGTTGATGCACACAGTACCACCAGCAGCATATCAAGCCAAGTACTGATGCTGATATGCTGAAGCTGGGGCAAAGGCTTGTGAATCTTGTGAAGAATATGAGGGGGGCTGCCTTGGGAGATGTGTCTGTTGTTTGGCAGATGCGTTTTGCTTGGTCATATTTGCATCATACCATGCTCTGGTTCTGGTGTATAATTCCCAAGCTGCACACACACACACACACACATGCACAAAGAATTCAACCCACCAAGAATCGGCCATCCTCAGCGCCCCGGCCTCCGACCAACCATCTCCACGAAACAATCCCGGAGAAAGTACACCATTGATGGGCACAATCAGATCGGTTCGTTCTCTTTGGTTCTCACCCCCTATCACTAGGCATGATCAACCATGATCGGCCATTGTTGAATTGTGCAAATATCAACCGTTTGCTCTCAACTATTATTAACTGGAACCATCATTAGTGCATTCTTCATCACTCTTGCTGTAACCATCAACAATCATGGTTAAGTTCCCTCTTCTAAACTAACCTGGTACCGATGAAATTCGCCATCGAAATAGCTAGTTTACAGTTTACCTATGAAACATGCGGATTTTTGGGTTTCCACGGGATCATCTGGGCTGCCCGGCTCTCCCGTCGGCCCGGATACGAAACCACCGTTGTTGACGGTGACCTCGGGGTTTGCGCGCAGGCAGCGTGCTAGGTAAGGGAACTGGTTGGTGGTTGAAAACCATGGTGAATGAGTGCTTAACAATTCTTGAGTTCATGCATAATTCAAAGGTTAACTCAATGGTCCATTTAATGTTTCATGTAATGGTTAATAACGGCTCAAATAGGTAATGATCATTGCTGGTTGATTACTTGCCCCATCCCAGAAATGTGTTTGTGGATCAACCATCCCAAAGTTATTAGGGAAAAGAAGAAACATTGAAACAAACAAGTAAAAGGTGATTGATCACTTAGATCAGCACTAAGAATCCACCAGCAGTCTAAGAATAGATACAAATAAGGTGGTGATTTGCCATCAAACATGGTGGATTGTTCATGTGGATGTTACATGAAAGTCATGGACAACTCATGGATGCCTTCATGACTCACTGCTATATGGTTTCATCACTGGTGTGAGTAATCACAGCGCATCCAAATGATGTTATGCAAGGATTTATCACAGTTCATCAGCAACGATTCACAGTGGTGAAACTCCCAGCGATGTTTGCTATATATTGGTGAACAAACAATTTACTGCTCAGGATCATGATCAATCATGCTTAGGTGCTTCCATGCAAAGTTATTCACGGGGTACCAGCCTTGACCCACCGATCACCACAAATGACCAACCACATCACTGTGCCGCAAGGTCCTCCATGGGCGCTACCCCATCGAAGCATGGCTCGCCATGCTGCCAAGCGACTGTTTCGGTGGTTGTGACCTGGGTCGCCGCGCCCAACAGTTGCTGAGCCACACTTGTGATCTTCGAGCAACGTACATCTCTTGATCAATCTGGGCATGTAACATGTAAATACATGTAAATACATATTATGTAAATGTATATGAGGCAGCGTGAAAATTATTTGAATAAGTTGTACTCACAGATTTTTCGGAATGTCCGGTCCCTCATTGTTTTCCAACTGTTGGAATATTCCTGTGGGGTGTCGCTTTTAGGCCGTCCCTTATCGTTTTGCGAGTAAGATCCACAAAACACGTCTCCATGTAACGCTTGATTGAGCTAAACACGATTGACTATAATTTTGTCTCTGGGTCATATGTAGATGCTGTAGATGTAAATGTGGTTCATAGGTGCTGCAAAGAATTCTGCGGTGCCAAATCTACCAGGTTCAACGAGCAGCAACTCCTTAAGGACCTCACAGCTTACCATCATCACAGCCCGCCAAACCACCGGTGGTTCAGTGAGGCTTCAGCCGCTGGGGATGAATCTGTATCTATTCCAGGGTCAGCAACCATCCGCTTAGTGACAGAAACAAATGGCTGGAAAATGGAAAGCTGCTGACACAAAATGGTGGTGTCCTGCCATTAAGTTGATCCAGTGGATGTCATGAGCAGTACCTGCAACCTCGTCAGTTCCCACATTCAAAAGAATTTCCCAACCAGAAAAAGGAACAGTGTTTTCCAAAGAGCAAGTAAATGCTTAGATTTGGCAAAAAAATGGTGGATCTGGACACATATGGCTGTGGGTCAAAACCCTGTACCCCTGGTTCCCCATCATTAACCATTGTTTTCCCTTTGATTTGGCTGGTCATTGCAAGCCATTATTGATGATTAGTATTGACCCATAGCCATATCATCCTGAATTTTGTCAGAGCACCAAGGCATCCCAGGTTACCCGGCGCTCACAACTTCCGGCTTTGGTGGAGGTCCTGTGGTGACACGACTTCACGAGCATCAAGCAATCCATGATTGGCACCATCGTCACCATCGTCACCATCATCACCACAGCCACCGCCGCTGTCATCATTGTGTTTTCACGATCACGATGCAGTAACATTACCATCATCATCATCATCATCATCATCATCATCATCATCATCATCATCATCATCTTGCTGATGCACTTACATCATGACTATCACTATCACTATCACCATCGCTATGCCAGCATTGTCAGGAATCAATACGGAGCCATCAAATTCATTAAGCTCATCATGGTCATCACCGGTGTAAATGCCAACGTGAAAATTGTGACTATTCATGTCATCATTATACGCAACATTGTAAGCACCGACACTATGGAAGATATTATTCTGATTGTGATAACTATTGTGAACATGATTAACAATAACACCATCTTGATCATCAATATCATCATCAATATGACCATCAACATCATTGCCAGCATCATAAGCAGCGGCGCCGTCGACCTTAACATACTGGCACATCATATTCTGATTTTAAGCAATCTGTTGATTCATGTTAACATCATCATCAAGAGCATCATGACACAACCGTTGTTGTCAGCACCGGGCACTACAATAAATTGTACAATCATATCACCATGGACATGACAATTAACACCAGCATCCGTCCTCATCAAATTGTCACTGGCATGAATTCCACTATTGCCTATGATACAACTAATATCATAATAATCGTCGTAGACTGATTATCAGCCGCAGCAACAACTATCATCACCACCAACTTCATGTAGGTTTCTTTCATTTCGTTCGAGACGAAAAGGAGTCGAAGGCGAAAGAATAGTCCAAGCATGTTTCAAACAAGTAGTTCAGTTTATTTCTTAAGTAATGACTGACTATTCTGAAATGTATCTCCGCATCATATCCACAATCAGACTTTGAAGTTTATTCACCTGCCTGACCTGATTTCCTGAACTTGGAAGTCAATGCTCCATTTGTGGGTTCAATGGGCAGTACTCTCTGCTTGGAGAGAAGAGGGCCGTCCACTAGAATTACCAAAAACTCAAAATTGTGATATTATCATCAAAATTGGTGTTGTCACAGTCATCAATGTCGCAAATTGTACAATTGTCCCACTTATCATCATTGTCGATCATCAGGATTCTGATTGATTTCACCACCATCATCACCATCATTATCATCACTAGTATCATTGGCATTGTGAAGGTCATCAGAACTATCATAATCAAATTATGTTGGTTTGACCATCATGAAGAAAAACATGATTTTAGTCGATATAGTTGTCCTCCGGACTTTTGTTTTCTGTTCAACTTCCATCTAAAAGAACAATCCGGCTCGTTGAGTGGAATGAAGCCCTTGGCAATCCAGTCTCCTCCAATACTGAATCTACGCTTGAAAATCCCCAAAGGGCTGATGATTTCCTGGCCCCTTCCCGGCCTGGTGGCGGCGGCGGCGGTGCCTGCCGTGAATGGTGACTTGATGGCTGTGCCAGTTTGAACCACAAACGGATGTTGAAAGAGATCCAGATCTCAAACAACATCTATTCCAAGCTGAGATTCTGAAACTTTAGAGATCTAGCCTTTGCGTTTGACACAGGCCTGGGTTCACAAACAGTTGATATCCCTTGAGCTTCAAAATTCCTGAGATCTACAGTATGACTTGGGGACCTCAAATATACCAAACCTCGATCTCGAGGGTTTTGAGCTTTGGTTCATCCGCGCTGGCTTTCAAGACTCGCATCGCATTTAGCAGCACAAGACTGGACGTCTGTTTCAGGTCCTCTCAAACTTGGAGATCTGCCTCTGTGGCAGGAACGAAGCTCTATGCAATGTTACACAAGAAGTTACTACTTGACTTCATATCCAATGGTTTGGCATTATAAGCAATGGAGAACATCTTACATCATACATCGTCATGCCTGATCTTGGAGGCCGTCAACTAATTGTACACATGGCTCTATCCATCACAACTGCTGCATCCTGCCTTGGGCCAAAGGAAACAAAGAATAGAAAGGATGGCGGCTAAAAGCCTTGGTGTTCCGCAGGGTCTTCCAACAAAGCGACCCCACTGGAAACATGGCAAATCCACGTCATCACCACAACCCGCGCCAGCATCTGCAATCATCCGCGAAAAAAAATCACAACACAAAACCCATTGTGTCTTGTTTGAAACTAGATATGTACTGCATAATCATCTGAAACACAAAGATGGTGAACAAAAGCACCTTCAGCAAAAGCAGTGGCCTGCAGCCATCGCAGCCGAGGTGCACCAAGCCGCCAGCGGCACAAAGGATTGCCAGCCGCCAAGCCCCGTCGGCCCCGTCCTGGCTGCAGCACCTGGGACATCCTGGGACCATCTCATTGCCACGAGTTGGGTCCTGTGAAATTGATCCTGTAGCTACTCCTTGAAACCGAGACGACTAAGGCATCAACTCACGCATCACATACAACATCTATGAAACAACATGGCAAGACCTAGATGTTTTTCTTGGATTTCAATTCCAAACAATTTCCAAACAATGCAGGCGTACAAACACCACACTCCGGAGATGAAAGGCTCCTGCGCGGGACCTGCATCCGCAGGCGAAGCGACCGGCGTGGTGGTCGGCGGCTGTGTGATCTCGGCCTCTCGTGGCGATGTACCGAGTGCAGCCATGGCAAGACTCGGATGCCATGCAAGCACCATCAGCCAGGAGCCAGGTCGCCCCGTGAAGGTTGATGATTGTTGGTCTTTGGTGGGTAACCCTATGGAAACACTGGCGAACATCCTATGAAGAAGTTACATAGCAAGGGGGTCTACATGGCAAGAAGGCTTTCCACAACTAGTGGGTACCCCCGAAGAGTGGAGTTGATGGACAACGTTTTGGAGGCAATTTCCGCAAAGACTGACAGATTAAGATCATTGCCTGTCCGTGGTACCCAATTTTTGGATCCAAGTCTGCACATGTTCAAAAGGACAACTCTATACTGAGCTCTGACCATCGTCTTCTCCTGTTCCCATTCATCTTGATACCAGAACCTCCATATGCATATATACATTTTATATGCCACATACCAAGTAACCAAGAAAGTTGGTTCAGAACCAAATGCAGAAGGGATCCCAACTTTGTTGGCTCGGCAAATCTAAGGAGAGAATCATGGTCTCCAAGAGCTTGGGCGTGTCACTTGGCTCTCAGTATGTCAGTGTTGCTGAGCATTTGGGGCTGCTGCTTCATGGCTGATGGCTACTTGATGATCTGGATGGTTTATCGTATAGCGGTGGTAATTGATGGACAACACACCAATGTTGATGATGGACAAGCTGGAAACCAGTTGATGGACAAGGCTAGATATGCTCAATCTATCTCAATCTCAGTGTTTGATGACCGGCAATGATTACAAGCGATCAGCCCAAGGTAAACAGGCTTGGTGCTTTGCACACCATGTGTTGAATGAACCAACAAACACCGGGTGGCTGAACTTCTCGACTCGAGAAAGCTCCTTCTCCTTGCTTTTCAGCTTTCGGAATTGCAAAGAGATAAGATAATTTTTGTCGATGTCAAAGCCCCGTGCCCACCCAGAAAATGCAAAAGCCCACGGGGGTGTTCGGAACAATGTTGGCAGCTTGGCCTCCAGATTCGTGGGCCGTGTAGCCTGTGCTGGGAGGCTGAGTGTGATCCCAGGGTCCCAGTGGCGCTGCTTGTGGTCAAGATGTTTGCATGGGAAAATCATTTCAAAGCATATATAACTTCCTGTTTCACACATTCACGCTAGTTGAGAACCGGTTGCTTAGAATTAAGTAAGAAATGATTCAGAGTTCAGAGATTGATTACCAACAATTCATGGACAAGAAAGGAATAAACCATCAATTATCAAATATTTTCACCCATTGGCATGGCAGCCTAGTTCGCACGTTATGGATGACGATCATCTCTACCATCCAAAGATCAGGTAGATTCTGAAGCCCTACAGAAGAAACAATCAGTTGCTTCAATCTTCATCCAGCTTTGGCTTGTGAGCAGCTCAACGAATCAACCAACAACGTCACTCCGTGAGGAACTGCTGGATCGAATCAATGCAGTCCTCATGTTGCAGCACCGCTTCCCTGAGCACACAACCGTATCACTACTTTGCTGGACAATGGTTGATCAGGACTGGGAAGTGCTTGATATTGGTGGTTGATTCAAGGCTGATTGCTTGTCAAAACAGGTTGATACTGGTTAGTTGATGGCAGTTCGTGATCCAGATGGTGGTTGAAAACTACCGAGTAGTTTGGAAGGACAGAAACCAAGTTGGACACCTGCGGAGACGCTGATAAGGTATGTACATCTATGTGAGCTCTCCTTAATCTCCAAACTGAAGCCTCAACAAAATTCCGCTGAAAAACTCCATGCTACCAACAGTGAGACAAGAGTTACCTTAGAGGACCCCCCGCTTGGATGGGCTTGGGGAGAGGCTAACGGAACTTGTTGCTAGCAATCTTGGGGAGAACTTATTTGTCAACTTGAGCAGGATCTGGGTGTTTCATGGTGTTTCTCAAAATCGAGAATCCCAAAAAAGGTTGGTTATGTTGGTTTACTACCTACAAATAGTAAATAAATAACGATTTGTGGGTGCCCCCGGCTATTAAGAAACCATTATTTCTAGCATCCACCATGATCAAACGAATCCAGCGGGTGTCTGGGATATAGTACGATACAATGGAAACATCCCCGGCTCTCTGTCCCACCGTAAGGCTGTTTTTTCGGCACCAGGTTTTCCGCTGAGAAAGTCAACTAAACAAAGGGTTGGGCAGGCGCAGCCATGCATTCAGCCTGTCTGTCATTAGTGCATCACGTTATTAAGCTGAGCTGCTTAACGTATTTGCTGCAGCCGTTGTTTACCGGGGCTACCAGAAACAAGGCTTTATAGGCTGTAAGTTAAGATATATCTACAGTAAAGGTCTATAAGATCTTATGATTGCTGAGCTGCCTGTATATATAGATCTGTAACATATTAACAAAAGTGAGCCTTATGGATAGAAAATACATCTTTCCCGGTCCTTTGTATGGACCTGTTTCAAACATGTAGGCTGGAACAAACAAAATCTGGATCAGTCTCCGAACGTCCTAGCTACCAAGCAGGTACTCTCCCAACTGCAGATGATATTATATATTATATAGATGATTCAATAGAAAAAAATGCTGATGCTGTTCACTGCCTGTGGAACTTTTGCGTTCCCCGATTTCGTTCAATTTGGTGAAGGTTTCAGCTGTGCATTTATTCCTTGATATTGTCCTTGCAAATATCCAGAGAGCTAAGAAACACCTAGAATGGTTACTACTAGTAGGTGTATTTGTACTGTATTGTTATTGTTGTTTGCTGGCACCTACTATGAACTACAATGATTGTTCACGTTTGTTTACCATCTGTCAGCCAGTGCTAACCTCAGCGTTATCGAGCATCACCACCATTGCCCACCATCATATCCCCCCATTCACTCTGGTCCCTATCTGGTTCCGCGGAAAATCCACTATAGAAATAGCCGATTTACCTCTCAAACCGGGTGATTGTGAGTGTTCAACGAGGGGCTACCAGAGGGTTGAAGTCAGCACCATCAACCAAGACCCGCTTCGCCTGAAATCGCACGAGCCCAGCGTGAGCAACTACGATTTGCCCTCGAACCAAATGCCTCGGGTCGCAACCAGCCTGCACTGGCAGGTGGTTTGGGATCTGGCAATCCATGGTGTTCATCCCATTCCCTGGGAAGCACCGGCATTCCAACACACCCCACAAACACCAAGAATTCATTGGCTACTAGTTCGCTGAGTCGCCATCTGCTCAACGGAAGTCGGAGTTAGGAATAATTTGTATTTTGTGCTACGCACCGGTGATTGACAAAACACCAGGGAATCTATGGTTCGTGGGCAGAAAACCAGGGAATATCCCTAACTGTGAATCCCCTATCTATACAATGTCTACAATGATTAACAAAAGACATTAGATCCATGTGGAATGTGGACATGTGAGGAAGTAAACAACCGGGCTTAAATCAAATGACGTAATTTCAGCGTTGTCGTTTTTTGATTCCTTATCGTTTTGCGTGCCATCGCAAACCCAAGCTTTCTATGAACGCTAAATGTTTGTTGCACACAGGAATGGCAAAGCATCTAGATAACAAGGGTTTGGTATTGGTTTGTTATTGTTTTTGTGATCGGTTTTTTATTGTTTTTTCATGTAGGGTTACATGCTGGCACAAGCGGTAATACTAGGGGTTGTTGGGGTTTATCGTTTTTTAAATACTTTATGGTTTTACCAAGTAAACCCCATCCGCGGTTCAAGTTGAGGTAGTCCATCTTAAAGTTCTTACTACCTAGTTTTTGTACTTCCTCATGTGGGATAGGATAGTCTCATTCTGGGAATCTATGGAATGCATTGGAAAGCTCTCCTGTAATGGGATTTTCCATGAGACGACTTGGGAGACCCCACCATTGTCAATTTCATCCTACACTGCTGGCTCGTTTGACTCAACGTTTGGAGACAGAAAACTGGCTCAGAAACTGCTTAGTTCACTTCAACCTTAATGTTAAGTATTGATTTGTAAAAGGGGGTCGATTTAAGAAAAAAATTCCAAACTTATTCCAGACCCATACCATTTTGAAAAGGGATTGATTAAAGACAAATCTATTTTTTGGGGTTGTTTTTTTGATGAGATCATCAATGATTATTTTCTAATGAAGCCTCACATCCTGTCCCACTCAGCCCCTCCCAAGCAAGCAAGCGGGCAGCAACCAAACAACAACAACAACAACAACAACAACAACAACAACAACAACAACAACAACAACAACAACAACAACAACAACAACAACAACAACAAAAACAACTTAAAGGAAAAAATGAAAAACAAAAAACTTGAGGCTGTTTAAAAAACCCTAGTCCTTTGCTGAGAAAAGCCAGCTTCTTGGCCTTAGCTGCTTCTTTGTGGAGGTGATGCCTGAGACACTTCCAGGGATCACACTCCAAGCAGCTGCTGGACCACCTGCACTTACCGTAAATGCAGGCTGAGTGCTCCAGGAGGTAGACCTTCATCTTGGCTTCCTGAGACAAGTCCTTCCAAGTGATCTTGACTGAGTTCTCAGCCACACTCTCCTGGGCAGTCACATAGGCCAAGCTGGCAACGTTTTTGATATTCTCCAGTGCCTCCTGAGCCTTCTTCGGCTTCTGAGCAACTTGTTTCTGCTGAGATACACAAGCAAAATACTCAGCCTGCTTTTGATTCATCACAGCAAGGCTCTCAGCTTGAAGTTTAGGTAGTACATGGCTCAGTCTCTGGGTCCGGTCTTTCCACCCTTGCAGATGCCAGACTGAAGGATGGTATCCTGCAAAGGTCCTGAGCTCTTGTTCCATATAGTGCAGAACACAGCTGCCACAAGCATTGGAGCCCACAGGTTGCTTGGCCACATTGCTGAGAGGGGGAAGTTCAAACTGAGCATCGATCAGCCTGCCCATCTTCAGCTGGGCAGCATGTGACTCAGCATGCTCCTTGCTGAGGGTGTCGTATCTTCTCCAAACCCAAGGTTCCTCAGAATTCTTTCGCTCAGCCACTACTAGGGTCCAATGTCATTAATCTAAAATCAAACCCCAGGCTCGAGCACCCAGTCTC
>VSDK01001111.1:320872-354737 GCA_009767595.1 Symbiodinium kawagutii | reverse complement strand
CGCACTCTATATTTCTTGTTTTTTTCCGCAACTAAAATATATTCATTCAAAATCAAAAATTCCATCAGTGCAACCTAGGATAGCTGGCGATGAGCAGCTACCAGACGTGGATGAAGCAGTCCAAACAGAATTCTCGGATGAGGAAAGTGACGAATTCTTTTTCACGGAGCCATAGACCTGAGAATTCCGAGCAGACAAAAAAAAGAAGCAGCAACAGTTCACACAACTTTTGTTCAGACGAGCTCGCCGAAAATTGTGGAAGCTTCTCAGTGACACTGCCATGACATTCTATTGCGCTTCTTGCCTGACAGAAATACCTCATCATGCACAATTGATTCCAAAGGCTCCCAGTGACACATTTCACACAGTCATGTATTAAACCTATTAAAAAACCCAATGCCAACAGCAAGGTTTTTTTGAGTGAAGAGAGATACCACCAAAACCAACGGATAGTCAAACAATATGCGCTATAGAGCGCCTATTAATCAATTTGTAGTTTTGACAATGATTTTCTGACAAATGATGCATTAAACAAGGTAAAGTATTCAAGTCGATTTCTTCTTTGCCAGCCAATCACTGCTTGTCAAAGTGCCAGCTGTTCCATCAGGAGCCGCCAAGTCGCAACAGAAAGGCCGTGCGAGCGAAGAGTCACCTTCCAAACTAAAGTCAACAGATTGACTTCCTAACGATTACACAAATGTTTGATGCCCATATCACTACTTCTGTTGCTACCATGCTACTTTAAGTTTTGGCCAATACGTCCAACGCCTCACACTTTTCCATTGTGTTACAAAAACACACCATGAAACAACCCCATGCACTTCTATGTCCTTTGCTTGTTGAAGTTCTGTCATTGCTAGCCGACATGGTTTGTCAACTTGAAACAAATAGATCACAGACACAACCCTGATTGTCGATGTATATCAGGCAAAACCTCGCCTCCTGCGACGTTCGCCAGCGGTCAAGAAAGGACACCGAAAAGACCCCTTGGCCTAGGGGTCGTTTCAACAGTTTACATTTGGATGCTCCAGCCCACACAGCACCCTCAATTTTAGCGCCTAGTCACAGCAGCAAACAAATCCATGGATTCTAGGTGACTCAACTTCCGTCCAAAAGACCCCTTGGCCTAGGGGTCGTTTCAACAGTTTATACTTGGGTGCTCGAGCCCTCGCAGCACTCTCAATTTTAGCGCCTAGTCACAGCAGCAAACAATTCCATGGATTCTAGGTGAATCAACTTCCGTGCAAAAGACCCCTTGGCCTAGGGGTCGTTTCAACAGTTTATACTTGGGTGCTCGAGCCCTCACAGCACACTCAATTTAGCGCCTAGTCACAGCAGCAAACAATTCCATGGATTCTAGGTGACTCAACTTCCGTCCAAAAGACCCCTTGGCCTAGGGGTCGTTTCAACAGTTTATACTTGGGTGCTCGAGCCCTCATAGCACTCTCAATTTTAGCGCCTAGTCACAGCAGCAAACAATTCCATGGATTCTAGGTGACTCAAGTTCCGTCCAATTGATTCACACCAGTCTACCCGTTTGCAGGACCGGAGCACAGAGCAGATACTTTGCCATCGAAGAAAAAAAGAGCTGGTGCCAGAAAAAGAATTGCACGGTGCAAATCTGGCTGACAAGGTTTGAAAAACAAACAAATGAACCTAAACAACAAATTCCCAAAAACCTCAAAAGTAGACAAAAATGAACTTCGGACCCCCCCGGGAATGTGTCGTCAGGGGGAATGTGTCGTCAGAATGTGTCGTCACCGACCCCGGAGGCGTCAGTCAGGGAATGTGTCGTCAGGAATGTGTCGTCAGAATGTGGCGTCACCGACCCTGGAGGCGTCAATGAGGGATGTGTCGTCAAGATAAAGCATAACAGTGTATGGGAATGTGTCGTCAGAATGTGTCGTCAGCGTCAGGAGGAAATTGGACCCCCCAAATGCGGGTACCCTGAAATAATTGATGATTGATCATTGCTAGCTAGTGATGAGCAAGACTGTCAGTTGATAGGTACTTGTCAATTGTTGATTGGTTACTGGGTGCCTAGTGATCAGCTGATGCTTAAGTCAATCAATACTCAATTGCCCCCGTTAATTATGATTAATCAAGAGGAATTAGCCAATCAACCAGTCGGTGAATACCACCAACTAGGTTTCTTCAACATCAAAAGGTTCATGAATTCAATAGGTGGAACATTTGGAGATCCGCCAGTAAACCACATGAACGGTCAGCATGTTGGTGTTGATTGGCTCGGAATCGTGGCTCGACCCATAGCTGGAGAATGATGTCCATCAGTTGGTCGTTGTTGGAGATTGGTTCATCTCGGTCAAGTTGTGACGACAAAGATCAACCGCGGTCGCAAGCCACGATTAAGTCACCAACCATTGAAATCATAAGCCGTGGATTGTCAACCATCACTCCTTTGCTATTGACAAACAACAGTTGCTGAAATCAGCCTATGGTTGGTTCATATCTAGTATTTCACCAATGTCGTCTTACCAGAAATTTCCCTATCATTTAGCATGTCAACCATTGATAGACCACTCATGAACCAGTATTATTCCCCTTATCAACCATGAATCTCCCAATCTATTCTCCATAACCAGTTATGAAGCAGCATAATTCCCCATACCAACCATTACCCAACCAACCATTCATCAATCTCCAGCTATTCTCAACCCTTACCAGTGTTAACCATATCAACCAACCATGAATCTCCCACTATTCATGGGACCATCTCCAGCTATTCTCAACCATCACCCAGCCATATCAGCCATGACTTCATCACCCCTGGTGACTGACGTTGCGGCAACGGCCTCGTCACCAGGCCTTCGGCCCGGCGATGCCTTCAAGAACTTGTACGAGGCGCCAGTGAACCGTGGGACAACCCAGGCAGTTCGGTGCCTTGGGACCCTGAGCCGAAGCTCGGGCAGATGATGATGATGATGACCCATCAATTGTTAAAAGTAATGTTTAACTATAAGCAACAATGGGTTGGTTATCATCATCATCATCATCATCATCATCATCATCAACTATTGATTGACTACTGATTAATGGATTGATAGGTATGTGATGACCATTATTCATTATAAGTAGTGGTGAACTATAGGGACATAGGGACTAATAATAGGCAACAATAGGTTATACTAAGGTGATTGATAATGATGATGTTGATGATGATGATGATGGTGATGGTGATGGTGATGATGATGGTGATGGTGATGATGATGATGATGGTGATGATGATGATCATGATGATGATGATGATCATGATGATGATGATGATCATGATGATGATGATGATCATGATGATGATGATGATCATGATGATGATGATGATCATGATGATGATGATGATCATGATGATGATGATGATCATGATGATGATGATGATCATGATGATGATGATGATCATGATGATGATGATCATGATGATGATGATGATGATTTTGATGATGATGATTGTGATGATGATGATGGTGATGATGATGATCATGATGATGATGATGATCATGATGATGATGATGATTATGATGATGATGATGATGATGATATTGATGATGATGATGATGATGATGATGAGTGGCTTACTTACAGGGTGCATTGATGTGAATTATTAGCGGTTGATCATGATTTGATTAGTGGGTTATTTATAGTGAATTGATGGTTTGATAGTTGATTGATTGGTGGACTGATGGTGGATTCCTGCCTAGTTGATGGTTGATGACGCTTAGTGGGCAAAAACCTATCTTCATCAAACTAGCTGTTTAAAATCAGCACGGCCGTAAACGAACTGAATTGTCCAAATGTGTGTTTGATCCTTGATAGATGGTTAAATGGTTGGTTGATCATTCAATCATTGGCTTCAAACCAATAGATGATCATGGCTGATAATTCGCAAATAGATGATTATTCATAAACAAATCAATCGTATGAAACTTAGAATGAGAAGTCATTATTTCTGGTTGCAGCTAGTAGTGGTTGCAGCTGGTAGTGGTGATGAAGTCCATGAAATGGCCACCAATAACACGGAGTTGCAAAATAGAGGTAATAACAGAACTAGATAGCCATTTGTGATGAACAATGAAACTTGATGATGTTGAATGATATTGGCCAAAAGTTGGAAGCGTGTCCAACGAATGTCCAACAAAAGCTTTTGTAAATCTCAGTTTATAGTTGATTTTCAACCCTTGGTTCTGTGAATTCATGTGCAGGTGGCAAGAATCCCATAGGCTCATTATATTCGGCTGGGAATGTCCCGTCCTTCGAGTTCCCGCCTGTTTTATGTAATCAGACCCCAAGCATCCGCAAATATTCACAAACTGTTTGGGAATGCTGTGCAGGATGCAGCAAGAAGAGAGAAAGCGCTGTTGGAAAGGCCAATCTGAATCGGGAATGGGCTGAATGATCTATAAAGATGCCGGACCAGTTACCAAAGCCACTTGGTGATCTCTCAAGCCAGTTTGAGGACCTCCAAGAACGGTTGATTTATTTTAAAAAGATATATAGTTCATAAACTGGATGATTAGGGGGGTAGTCTATTTTGAGAAACACCCAAATCAACAACCAGCTTGTGGAAGTAGTGCTTTTGAAAGTCGACTCATTGCGCGAGCTACATGATGAATTCTTTTGAGGGCCTGCAAAGAGATGTTGCTTCAAAAACTGCAGAGATTGAAGATTGATTATTGCTGAGCAGGGACCACCATGAGGATGCGTTTTATGAGGATCTGGTGTATAAAGATTCTGTGAAGCACAGTGTTCCTGCTGTCAGTCACACGAGATGGCTCGGACATATCCTCCCTGATCTTTGAGGTACCCCCTACTCAGTTCGGTTGCCTGAGCCGAGCTGTGAATGAGGCCATTTGTTGGTTGAGTGTTAGAGAATGTCTTTATGAATCAAACTGCTTATCAAGACTCGTTTACGGTACCCGCTGAGGGAAAAGCTGGTTATCACTTGTCGCTGTTCATTATCCCTTGGTTGTTAATCGTTTGCTACCCGTCCTCGAGCTTATTCTCCTCTAAGCTATTGTTACATATATAATCATTATTGATGTTGGCCATTGCCACTAGCCTCTCAGCGTAATTAATTAAGCATCATTTCTACCCTAAGCATCATGTTTGCTATTTTTTGCCTAATACCCTTCTACTTGGGGAGCCAGGCCAGGAGCTACCAGGGGGTGCCCGTTCACCGGTAGGAATGGCTTTGGATAGGCCAATTTCACGGCTCAAGCGGGATGCGGATGAGGCAGAAAAGACACGTAGAGGCGGAGTTGGAGGACAGTGATGGTGCACCGCACCTTGGGTCTTGTAGGGGTCCGGTAGCAATAACTGGGGTAGAATGGTGAACCATCAGAAATGGACTTGGATCAGTAGCAAAAAACACTAAGAAATGGTCTATATTCACCAATTTAGTACCAAGTGCACTTGTATCAGCACCAATTGTTGGGATAAAACCATCTAAAACACCCAAGAATCGGTGAAGCCCTAGATCCAAGTCCAGGTCGCTTCGCCATCGTAAAGTCTGGGCTTCAACCGGAGTAGTTTGAGGGTCGAGTCCTTGGACAGATGTGAACTTCCCAACAGGTTGGGATAGTCTTCCAAGGACTGGTCTAGAATTCCAACAGTTCTTTGTTGGCATAGTATTCTGTTCCTTCTCCAGATCTGAACACAAGGACTGGCCTCTGTTGGTAGACTGACCATGGTTGCATGATTGTCGCAACGGTCGTGAAATAGTAGTGGTCTATGCTGCAAGTTGATGTGGAAAACACATTGATCACGTGATCATGCGGTTGTTTGCTTTGCCACACGCAGTCATGTTGGTTGGATCATAGGGTGGAGTTACAAGACTCCAGCTCAGCCAAGGAGTTGACAGTGGTGACTGCGTCTGTGCAACTTTCCCAAGGGCGAACTCTGCAAGTCACTCTTGCGCAGCGGCCAGAGGATGGCTCCTCAGAGCCTGCCGGGTCTCGGACATGCGATTCTCGGACGCCTGCAGGATGATCTCTACCAGACAGACGCCAACAGAATGGAGCCAATAGACCAACCGCATTTGTTCCCCAAGATGTTGACCATGTGACTTTTGCAAAGACTCATGGAGAGCAACATTCCGTGACTCCAGTCGCGCCTCCTCACCCGGCTTGGAGATGACTTGGCCATTGGAGTTTGAACAAAGACAGTGGAGATGTTCAACTTGCGAAAACCAAGGTTTGAGGGCGTGCCGGAACTTTCCGGAACCGGATGTGGAGGTTGCACCTGAACCGGACGGGCACGCTGCACCGAAACCGGGCCGAAGCTCACTCGCATGCTGATGCAGAACCTGCTAGGTCTGCTAGGTTTGCACCATCACCCAGACGTGCTTCAGCACTATCATTGTTGACAGTTGATAGTTTAAGTTTGTTTATAGGCTGGTTTGAAGGCAATGGCTATATTATCAACTTATCATTGTTTAACCAGCATCAGTTCCAAATTAGTTTCTTTTGTATTTTGCATCAAACAATTTCACTGCTGATGGTGGTCAAAAACCAATATTGACCACAGGCTGCTATCCCACCATGAGGCTAAACATTCTGGGTCAGTAGCCATCATTCATTCAGGATTTGTTGCCATTATCAACCAGTTATATACTCCTCATTTTCTATCCATCAACAATATGTTTTGTTATGTTTTGTTTGCTTTTTTAATGATAATCAGGTTTTCCGTGGCCACAACTACCAAACGCCAGAACGAAAGTCAATGCCTACCTGTTTGGTGATGATACCCATTCTTATCTTTTGGGGGATTGCTGTTTGCCCCAAAAATCTGAAGAACATGCAAAGGCTGCTTGACCATAGATTTTCTGTAAATAAAACCAGACACCACATCTTCAGCATGTTCTTCCTAATCCTTTACGATCCTTTACGTCAAAGTTTGATGCTATATTGCGTTAAAATTTATACAACACCACCTTCATGTTTCCAATCTCCCATAATACCTCCCCCGGATAGAACCATGATCAACCTTCAAATGAGCCATGAACAAACTCTACCGGGTTGACGCTTGACCAGAAATGGTTATCATGGCTCACTTGGGGCTGATCATCGCTGTATTTATGGTTGAATATGAACTGTACTGGGTTTACAATTTTTTGACTGGCTATGTACGGGTCGTGTGGGAATTCCCGTTGAACAACCGCTGGCTGGGATAAGTTGTAACCGTTGTTCCTGGTTGTAAATCCCTGAGCTATTACAGTACCAACAACTTTGAAAAAACCATCCCATAAACTTGACGCTAACATTGACCACCATCAACATTGCTAACAAAGAATCAGCCAACCATAAACCCAGGGTTGACCACCATTAAGATTGCTAGTTGGTCAACCAGTTGGTAGGTCAAACATTGACCACTGCTGCAATACTAGCTACCAACCCAGGGTTGACCAACCACCTTCAAGCATCGACCACGTTGGCTGCCGGTGCACCCAGGAGCTCCGGCCGCATGGAGCCATCCTGCGGAGCCCCATGATGTCGAGCACACCCAGCGAGGAGACTGCGCAACTAAGGCGGTTGACAAGCATCACTCATTGTTTGTTAAGAAATGAGAAATGTTTAAGAAAGGATTGTTGAGAATGCTTACTAATTGATCAAAGTTCATGATTATTGGTTGATCAAGAATGATGAATTACTTTTTAAGTCATGGCTAAGAATTGTTGATAATAATGGCTAATTTATAGTGGTTCACAATTGATAATGGCTAATTAGCACTGGTTGATTGATTACTGGTTAAGATTTGTTAAGAATGGTTAATTGATAACAGTTAATATTTATTTGATAGTGGTTGATGCTTGGTGGTTAATAGTGGTAAACAACAGCTATGATTGCAGTAGTTCTTGTAACTAATGGTTCATAATGTTAGACAACAGTTAATGAACGTCCAACCTTAATGATAATGGTTGATAGGTGGTTGATAATGGCTAATCAACGGTGGTTGTATTGGTTAATCATATAATGGTGATTAATAATGGCTATGATTAGAACTAGTGATGGCAAGGTGAATATGGGCGTTTCTCAATATAGGGTCGATTACTCAAAATGATGAAAGCAGGATGATTTGAGGGTACCCCCATTTTAAGAAACCACCATATAGTTAGTGGCATGACAATCATATAAATTGTCCAATGCATGGGGGATGGTAATAAGAGTGGCGATGCTGAACCATGGTTATTTCTCACGTGTTGTTTCGCAGGTCGAAAAAAATGATCATGCATTTTTGGTTTTGACCAACAGAAACAGCAGAAATTTCCTGAGTGACAGCAATGAGCGAATGTGCTGAGCAGTGCCAAAAACATTTCGAGGTGTATGCAGACTGGACTTCCAACGAGAAACAACTACCGCTACTTATCTGGCTGGTGGTTTTAAACATTTTTGTTTCCATAGTAATGATTACCAAATGGTTGGTTGACTAATATATTTCATAGGGTCTGAAACCACCAATCAGTAATAGTTTGCTTTTGCTGCTACGTGGTTTCTTTACCAAGAGCTATGAACCTTGGTGAACTGTTCTTACGAATTATTGTTTTTGTATACAATGACTATTGTGCAAATTCATCATCAGTTGTTCCTTAATATATCAATTACCAATCAACCGCTACCAGGCATAAACCGCGGTACACCACTACTGCCATTTCTACTTCCCACTGATGTGCAATTCCTTTTCATCTACAGTCATAGTTTCTTCAGCGTCATTCATTGACGAGATTTATCCAGATTTCATCTGCTAACCATCCTCACCCATAACCATCATCATCCCCTCAACCATAGCCATCCGGTCATCCAGGACGGCACCGGCTCACCACGACAAGATGCAGCACAGGCGCGCGATGTAGCGGTGACGCCGCTCGTTGGTTTATGAAAGGTGCTTGAGATAGTAACCAAGCATAGTAGAGCTAGTCTTTAGGCTTAGCTAATATGTGGTTTATAAATAGCTAGTTGGTCATTATCATAGGTGGTTGAGATGCATAGTAGAAGCTCAACTAACTATGAACCAGCTAGGTGGAGATCAGCTAGTATTGATATTATGCAACTAGGTGGAGATCAGCTAGTAACTATTGATATTAGCTAGGTGGAGATCAACTATTAAGTAGTTGGTGAATATCAATAATATCAATACTGGTTGATTAATAGCGATACTGGTTGGTTAATGTTGTTGGAGATTGTATTGATTGTCCCTATGAAACAACTAGCATTATCAGAAGTAGTTCATACAAATACTAGTTGGTTTTATATCATCAACTATGAACCAACCAGTATTGATATTATCTAACCAACTATGGTTGGTATTGATATATCATCATTGATAGCAATACCAACTATGGTTACTACTGATATTAACTAGTATAGTATGAGATTGTTATATCATCAACTATTACACAACTAGTATTGATATTGACAATGGGTGGTTGATAAAGTTAATAGATGGTGATATTTGACATCATCTCGATATATGTCATGATAGTTACCATTAGGTTGACTAAGGTGGTGGGAGAATGATGATGATTAATGATAGCTCAAGGTTTCTAGGGTTATATGATATAGGATTTGAACCATTTATAATGGTTGATCATAGGAAAATGATTCATGGAGTGGTCGGCTATCACCAAACATCATCTAATAAGTGGTTGAGATAGAGATAATAACCAACCAGAACTATCATTCAGAATAATCTATGGCTGGTGGTTGATTTATCCACCAATCAGTCGACTAAAGGAGAACCGGAGCTTGAGATCATAACCAACCACCTTGGATGAACCGACAAGGTCATTATCTCCAACCATCCAACAGAAAAGTTGCTGATAGGATCTGATAGGTCGTTACGATCAGCAGTTCGTGTGCAGTTCCCAGCTTTCCTTTGCTGGGCCGAAACGATGGTCCGCAATGCCGCAGAGCCAATCGCTTGTCTGAGGGGAGATCCGATTCGGAGGTGCTCACTGAAAAAGCGTGGTTGGACACAAATGGCTTTGAAATATGAAGCTAGTTGATGCCCAGTGATCGCAAATGGAGCGAAATGTGTGATTACACAAAAGTCACGGAGGCTGCTGAATCACGCTCCAAAAATCGTGACCCAGCGGTTACAAGAGGCTGTCAGAAGTCACTACATTGACTTTGTTGTGAAGCTGCGCCGCCTGAACGAAGATGTGAATGGTCAGATGGTTGAAGCCGTCCGCTGGTCGCCCTGGTAGCAATCAAAGTGCCTGGACGGTACAAGGCCGCTGGACAGGCAGAAATTCAAAGTTATGCTAGCCTCGGGATTGGAGTGCAAGTCCTGGCCCTTTCTGCCCGTAGAAACCTATTCTAACGAGTGCTTCAGACGTTTGATGCCGGTCCCCGGTGCCAGTTGATCAATGAGATTTCCGGCTCCCAGTTATCTTCTCTGCATGCTATGGAAACTTGCAAGTTTTGTGATGACCTGGACACCAGGTTCGATAGGCTGTATGAGTGTATGTCCTTTTATGGCTAACCATCCTTCACTCCAATGATGGACTATCAGCCATCAGACAGCCGCTAGCAAACATAATCAGCCATCACTATTCATCATTTTAGCCTAGTCAGCCATTGGTTCACCATCATATAACCACTGCATACACATTGCTAAGCCGTTCGTCAACCATCAGCCAACCACCATTCAACCCAGAGCATATCAACTTATGAACGGCCATTAGCAGCATTGTCTAACCACTATGAAGTGTTGTATTCTGTGTGATTGTTGGTCATGTTCCTCTCATCATTTGACCCTGGGAACTATCAGTTGACCATTTTTGGGGCTTTTTTGAGCCATTGGTCAATCAGAAATTTGCTTGGTAAAGTCAGCCATCACCATGGCTCACCATGATTCACCATGGTTACCATCATTATGGCTTTATTTCCCCGTGGTTCAATGGTGAATGATTATGGTTAATGCGTGGAACCATGGCAACCATCATTAGTCATTACGGGTCACCATGTACTGATTGGTAAACCATCTTTGAGCCATGTTATCATCAACCACAATAGCAATTATTGCTGAACCAATAGTGATAATGGTAGATAACCATGGTTCACCATAATTATGGTTACCTCATGATTGTGGTTCACCAATAGTTTGTTACCATAATACCATGGTCATAGTTATTGTAACTCACCATTGGTAACCACCATGGTTGGTAAACCTACTCTGACCATCATTATAGTCATAGTCATTGTTACTGGTTTACCAATGTTATCATCATTTTTTATGGCAACTCTCAAAATGATTATGGTTGCGATAGTCGTAGTTATGGCTCAATGATTGGTAAACCATACTAGCAATTGTTGGTTATACCAATGTTGGCAAATGGTAGATAACCATGGTTCACCATAATTATGGTTACTTCATGAGCCATGTTCTCATCATTATGGTTACCTCATGAGCCATGTTTCACCACTAGTTGGCTACCATAATACCATGGTTCAGCATAATTATGGTTACCTCATGAGCCATGTTTCACCAATAGTTGGTTGCCATAATACCACTGGTTTACCAATGTTATCATCATTTTTTATGGTAACTCCCCATGGTAGCCATCGGCTTGAGCCATCACTCTGACTATCTCACCGCTGACCGCAGGTCACCTCGCGGGTCCCGTCACCCAGACGCGCCGGGCCTGCGCCCGTTGAGGCGGGGATGCAGCAACGCAGGTGGCCGCAGGTGAAGTTGGGCGGATTCGCCATTGAAACAAGCGGGGTATAACTGTACAAAACCCAGCTATATGTAGCTATATGCACCAGCTGGTCACATAAAAAATATAACCAGCTATAGTTATACCCAGCTGATAGTTATAGCCAGCTAGAAGTTGGTATAACTATATGCAAGGTCACATTTCTAAAAAAAACAATATGAATTCAAAAAGATCCGAAAAAGATATGCTTACCTATTCATGCTGACGAACAAACCCTGAAGCACTATCGGCTGGTACCCCAATTCTTAAGCAATTCGATGCCCCCGACTGTTCACCATTCATGGTTGCAGGTCCCTTCGCCAGCGTCGCCAAGACGTCCTGGCACAGCATCTGCGCCGGTTCCAGCACAGGCACGGATATGCGGCAGTGGGCTGACTTGAGGGGTGCTTCATTGAACAAAATTCTTTATATATCTTTATATCCACCGCATTTGGTACTTATCCCATTCATGTAAACGAATTACTAACGGGCAGATACCACGCTGTATTGACCAAACCGATACTCTGAATCAAATGTCACCACCATTTTCCATGATCACCTGATATTCAATTACGACTTACCATGATAGCCTGATCAGGCTCAATCATACTCACATGCTCAATGATACTCACATGCTTCTAAATTGATTCATTACCACCCGTGTTTTCATGATATTTCATGATCACCCGTCCTTAAGCAATCAGATCTCCCCTGTTCACCATCGTTGCAGGTTCCCTCACCAGCTTCGCCAAGTCGCCCTGGCGCACGGCAGGAGGTGGCTTGCATGGTTGGTGCCTGCGAAGGGTAAGAATTCAACCTTTGATGAAATGTAACCATTGATAGGATATCACCAGTATGGATTGACATGGATTGAGCATGCCAGCACCCTCAACCTTTGCAGAAGTTTGACCATGATATGACCAGTAAGGGATTAACTAATCAGATATTCCAAATGTCTTGATTGACTACAATCCGCATTTTCCATGATCGCCTGATATTCAACAATTAGATGCCCTCATTGTTCACCAGTAGCCACTAGTATTGACCTATGCGAATTCACCCCCTCATTGTTTTTACCATCTTTGCGGCAGGTCCCTTCACCAGGGTCGCCAAGACGCACGGCAGCATCTGCACCGGTTCCAGCACAGGCACGGAGATGCGGCAGGGGGTGACTTGAGCGGTGCTTGCGAGGGGTAAGACTTCAACCTTTGATGAAATGTATCCATGATATAGGATATGATTGCTAGTAGGGTTTAGCAAGTCATTCAGTTTGGGCGGGTTGATTTGTAATTCTGAAGTGTCAGACAAACAGCCAAAGGAACATAGCAGCAATAAGCTTCTATGTTTTTAAAGTGATCCTAATTGACCAGTGTTTGTCAGCAGGGGCTGGTTCAACCAACCGCTCACTGCTGTTCATGCCGTTGTTTCACTGTTGTGATGACCACACTATTAAAACTTCTATCGCGGCTGCTACCACCTCTACTGCTAGGATGTTTTACTTTTGTTGCCGTTGCTGCTTTGTTGACAAACCATTGTCACCAAGCAACTATCCTTCAATGTTAGTTGACGCACCACGATGAGATCCCTTGCCAATCAATCCACATTTCTCCCTGGTCATTAGTAAATGTTGACCATTCAGTATTTGTTGGTAGTTGTTATTTAATCTCTATTATTGATCATGCGTTGCCATGATCAACCAGCTAGCAGTATCAGTCATTGACTGTGGATCAGAAAGAACTATTGAAGAATCTTCAATTGCTTGCATTTAGATATCATTCGCCAGTATAGATTATCATCAACCATGAATTCTTGCCAACCACTACCAAGCACTGTTAAATATTCACTGCCCATTCTTTGGAATTCTGAGCCTTCAAGGCTCAACCAGTAAAGTGGCCGTTTTGGTAACTACTATTCGCCAGGATCATCCAAGATTGACCACCATCAACCTTTGCCAACCAGCAATCATCCACTGGCTTCCGTAGCTGTTGAGAATTCATTAACAAGAAAGTCTAAAAAGGATTACAGTCAAAAGGCAAATCAGTAAACCATCATTGGCCATAAACTGACCATTCATTTTTTCCCTCTTGAGGTGCCATTCTTCTTTATCAATTGTCCAGCCTTTATCACCCACCATTAGTGACCCAACAGTCACCGTGATTGACCCGTATGAATCAGTAATCATCATTTGCCCTACCACTATCAACGATCATGGATTTGCCATTATTTTCCATTTGGATAATTACTCAGTATCAGCCATGTCTTTACCAATACCATGATCACCAACCGAATTGGGTTTTTCAAATAAACTTGTTCTAGATTCGCCACTGAACAAAATTAGTGAAATGTACTGCAGCTGGTACTTATCCCATTCATGTTAACGAATCACTAACGGGCAGATACCACGCTGTACGGACCAAACAGATACTCTGAATCGAATGTCACCACCATCTTTCATGATCACCTGATATTCAATTACGACTTACCATGATAGCCTGATCATGCAGGCTCAATGATACTCACATGCTCAATATCCTTACATGCTTCTAATTGATTTATTAGCCCCCGTGTTTTTCATGATCACCCGTCCTTAAGCAATCAGATCTCCCCTGTTCACCATCGTTGCAGGTTCCCTCACCAGCTTCGCCAAGTCGCCCTGGCGCACGGCAGGAGGTGGCTTGCATGGTTGGTGCCTGCGAAGGGTAAGAATTCAACCTTTGATGAAATGTAACCATTGATAGGATATCACCAGTATGGATTGACATGGATTGAGCATGCCAGCACCCTCAACCTTTGCAGAAGTTTGACCATGATATGACCAGTAAGGGATTAACTAATCAGATATTCCAAATGTCTTGATTGACTACAATCCGCATTTTCCATGATCGCCTGATATTCAACAATTAGATGCCCTCATTGTTCACCAGTAGCCACTAGTATTGACCTATGCGAATTCACCCCCTCATTGTTTTTACCATCTTTGCGGCAGGTCCCTTCACCAGCGTCGCCAAGACGCACGGCAGCATCTGCACCGGTTCCAGCACAGGCACGGAGATGCGGCAGGGGGTGACTTGAGCGGTGCTTGCGAGGGGTAAGACTTCAACCTTTGATGAAATGTATCCATGATATAGGATATGATTGCTAGTAGGGTTTAGCAAGTCATTCAGTTTGGGCGGGTTGATTTGTAATTCTGAAGTGTCAGACAAACAGCCAAAGGAACATAGCAGCAATAAGCTTCTATGTTTTTAAAGTGATCCTAATTGACCAGTGTTTGTCAGCAGGGGCTGGTTCAACCAACCGCTCACTGCTGTTCATGCCGTTGTTTCACTGTTGTGATGACCACACTATTAAAACTTCTATCGCGGCTGCTACCACCTCTACTGCTAGGATGTTTTACTTTTGTTGCCGTTGCTGCTTTGTTGACAAACCATTTTCACCAAGCAACTATCCTTCAATGTTAGTTGACGCACCACGATGAGATCCCTTGCCAATCAATCCACATTTCTCCCTGGTCATTAGTAAATGTTGACCATTCAGTATTTGTTGGTAGTTGCTATTTAATCTCTATTATTTATCATGCGTTGCCATGATCAACCAGCTAGCAGTAGCAGTTATTGAGTGTGGATCAGAAAGAACCATTGAAAAATCTTCGAGCACTTGCATTGAGATATCATTCGCCAGTATAGATCATTATCAACCATGAATTGGGTGACTTGAGAGGTTGGTGGTCGCGAAGGGTGAGAATTTAACCTTTGATGAAGTACAAGCACGTTAGTAGGATATCACCAGTTGGGATTGACCAGCGAAGAAAGAGTACCGTGACAGGATATGATTGCTAGTAGGATTCATCTTGTTATTCAGTTTGGGTGATTGTAATTTTGAAGCAGTAGAATAGTAGAAGGAACATATCAGCAATAAGCTTCTATGTTTTTAATGTGATTCTAATTGACCATTGTTTGTCAGCAGGGGCTGGTTCAACCAACCACTCACTGCTGTTCATGCCGTTTTTTTTACTGTTGTGACGACCACACTGCTACTGCGCTACTACTGCTACTACCACTAATGCTTGTGTTACTGCTACTGCCGCCGTTGCTGCTTTTGTTAGCAAACTTTGTCAGCACATAACTATCTTCTTCAACGTTTGTTCATGCACCGTGAGGAGAACCCTAGTCAATCAACTCTACTACCATCTCTACTGCTAGTTTCTGTCCTTGCGGCCCTTGCTGCTCTTGTTGGCAAACCATGGTCACCAATCAACTCTCCTTCAATATTAGTTACAACACCACGATGACAACCCTTGCCAATCAATACACATTTATCTCTGTTACGTAGCAACTGCTAACCATTTGCCATTAAAGATATAGAATCACGGTTGAATTCTCTTTTTACGGTTTTGTCACGATTATCATCCAGATCACATTATGAGCATTCACTATCATCAAGAAGCAGTAAATCATCCTCAGTGATTACTAGGTGTCAATAGGCATTTGCTTCTCCATACAGCATCATTAGCCACTACTAATCCTCAGCCACAAAGTCTTGCAAATCAATACCAAAACCTATCGAACATTAACTGCCCATTCTTTGCAATGCGCTGTAAGAATCAACTAGTACAGTGACCATTGTTGACTACCATTCACAATTATTAATCCAAAGTCACCATCATCACCGATTGCCAACCTTCAATTATCAACCCTTGGTTGCTTAGTTGATAAGCATCTATTAACAACAACAACAACAACAACAACAACAACAACAACAACAACAACAACAGCAACAACAACAACAACAACAAGTAGTACTTGAAACCATCATCAGACATAAGCTGACGGCTGATTGTATTCCTTGCGGGTCACCATTATTGTTTATCAATTGCTCACTATTAAGCATTATGTAGATTATGTACCAAACATTCACCATTGATGCTTATCAATTAGCACTGATCATCCGAACGATCGACCAGGTACCATCATTGTTTAATCGCAAGTTTGCCATTGCAGACCCAATATCAGGCATATTTTTAACACTATCAGGACCGATGACAGAATGGTTCTCCCCGGGATATCAGTTTGTGAAGATTCGCGACTTAACAACAAGCTTGCGATATTTGCCAGTAACTGATAGTTGCTCTACCCATTCATGTTGACCAACCAATCGCTAACGGGGGTACTACTCTGTATTAGTATCCAAGTAGCCACTACTAGCTATCAAGCCCTTGTTTAATCATGAAACCAGAGTTAGCAACTGATTATCTATCAGTTCATCAGAAAAAATGCCATAATTAGCCACCATCAACCATTAGCCAACATCAACCACTGATTCTTCATCATCCCTTCACCACCATCTACCCACTATTGTATTGTCAACCACTGCTCTTGACCCTTATCTCACTATTGCTCATTATTCGCCGTGATTTTGCAGAGCTACCATGATCACCTAATCAATGCTCAATCGTGCTCAATCACATGTTCCTACTTGATTCATTATCACCAGTTTTTTGCCATGATCACCTGTTCTTAAGCAATCAGATGCCCCCTACTGTTCACCATCCATGGTTGCAGGTCCCTTCACCAGCGTCGCCAAGACGTCCCGGCGCAGCATCTGCGCCAGTTCAGGTTCGGCAGGGGGGTGACTTGAGCGATTTTGGCACTAGGAAGCGACCAAAGTTGGTTGGATTTAGTTGTTTGCGGTTGCTGGTGGTTGATAGCCAGGAAACAATGAGAACTAACGCCCTTATGAATTGACCTTGAGAATTGAAAACCTTAAACCAATAGAAACCATCTAAAACTGATAAAGGTCCAGCTGTAGCAGTGATAACCATGCGAATTCTCACCACTGGCAGTACATCACCATGGGACAGCCATGGCATTGCCAACGAGTTGGTAAAGATGGGCGGTGCAGTTGGGCACTGAGCAGTTGAAAACACGAGATGCATGTTGCAACTCTGCTGCTTGCTATGACTTAAGCATGATTACGTTGCTTCTTCATGATTAATCGATTAGTTGCAACACTGGAAATTGGCTGGTCAACTCGTTGAGTTTGGCTGCTAAGAGAGAGAGAGAGGGAGTGGTGCAACTATGATCATGTGTATCTTCAATCAATCATAGTTTCAAACAGTGATAGATCCAACAGGCAAGTATCAATACAACACATCCCGATGATACTCTGCCTGGTTTATTTTGTGTTTTGGGTTGATGGTCGATGACTCGGATTGTTGGTGCTGGGTAATCCAAGCGATAAGCGATTTTATCAGCTGGTTGGTGCCTGGTAACGGCTGGTTATTGATAAGCAGCTATACATCGAAAATTAAGAATAAGACTGGTTGGTGGTTTCAAATAGGCCCTTCGTTGGTTATACCTATAGTTAATAATGGCTAATAGTAGGGGATAATATCTAACAAAATTGGTTTTAAACATGTTTTGTTTTCCCTGGTATCTATTAACAAATCGATGGTTGACACGCATGTTTTTCATAGGGGTTGAAACCACCAACCAGAAGAGACCTTTGCACCAACAAGCGATGATACAAGATGACCGTTTGGTGGGTCGGCACGAGGCTTTTTGAATCCTGGAACTCATCGGCATTGATGATGAACTAGCGCCTATTGCTATTTGCATTTTTAGCCACATTCCATTCCACATCTACTGCACGAACTGACCCCCAGCCATATTTACCGGATGCCATTACGGATTACATAGCTGATGTACGGTATATACACCTATACAAGTAGATATGGAAATTATATCCAAACAGTTCACTATTGCAGCCTTCCTTTGAATGTGCCAAATGCAGAAGGTTCACATAACTCCCGAAAGACATGCTTTCCAGTTGGATGATTTGCCAGGTCACGTTGTAGCTAGTTGGGGGTTCCGCGTTCAGTCAGACATGGCGTGCTACGTTGACCCTGAATCGTTCAACCATGTCGCGATGCTGCCATGGCACCGCGACTGCTGGCACTGGCACTGGCGATTGTCGCTGCAGAGGAGCGACATGACCAGCTGGGCTCAACTGCGCAACACCAAACTGGTTGGTGGTTTTTGGTTGGTTGGTGGTTGAGAATGGTTAATAGTGGTTAATGGATAGGGGAAAATAACCAACAATGGTGGTTCAACAACTGGTTGGTGGTTTCAAATAAGCCCTCGGTTGGTTATAACTATACTTAATAATGGCTAATAGTACGCGATGATATCTAACAATAAACGGTTTTGAACAATTATTATTTTCCCTACTAATTATGAACAAATTGCTGGTTGAGGTTCAACCACCGACCAGAAAAGGAGATGAGTAAGGGGCATGATTTATGGCCCATTAATGGCCATTAATAATGGTAATTAATAGGGGAAATCACAAACAAGCTTATGCTTAAACAACTTTAGTATTATGGGGTTATCATTTGGCTTCTTAAAGTTTTCATTGGGGAGTGCAATGCTTAGTAATCGGCGATTATAAACAGCAAACGTTTGGCTAAACAACTACTAGTTGGCGGTTTCTCGAAAGAAGGGACCCCAAGTTCTAGATGGTCTATTATAACTGGGGACCCCTATGATGTCAATAACCATCTATTAGTTGGTGGTTTACCAATTCATAGGGGTACCCCCAGTTATCATCCTTTGAATCATAGGGACCCCAGTAAATGTTTGTTTCAAAGGATGATACCTGGGGGTACCCCCATGAATTGGGAAACCACCATTTGGGGGTTGATGTATTCCATAACCACATCCGCCAGATGATCGCCTTGGTTCCCAGTCGGTGACCAGCAACTGTAGGGGCCCCGGGGGTCCTGATGGGATTCCAACTGATTCGCGAAAACCTTTGAAGCATCCGAGACGTGCATATTTACAAACATGTTTAGATATGGGGGTTTCTGAAGTCATAGGGGACCCACAGAAAATGGTGGGTTTATTACTATGAATTGTTGAGGCACTTCTATTTTGAGAAGCGACTAAATTTGTTGTTTGAATTTATATCTACATGTGCTTATCGTTACAGGTGTCTACATTTGAATACTGAATCTAGAATGAACAGTATTAATTTTTGCATACCCATCAGTACAGAGATACATATCCAATGGCTTGTTTGTGGTTTATACTATGTATCACTAAGTATTTGCACACAGAAGTGTGTCCTGGTTATCGCTAATGATTGATTATATATACATAACTAATCATTCAAATACGGACGTTCCAGCAATTGTCGCCAAGTATCGTCGTTTACTCGACTAGTCATTGCCGATAACGTATCGTGATCATTACTACTAGTATCATTATGCATCACTAGTTAAGACGGGAAAAAATTACTCAGTATTGTGAGTTGTTACTGATTATGATTGAACTACTTATAATCATTAGCGTTATTAGCCACCTATTGACCATTAATTAACCATTAAGTGACCATCAATGATATCTCCAGTGACAGCCATTAGCAATTTCACTGGCGATTCCTGCTATGAATTAATCATTAGTTGATCATTAGTTGATCATTATTAATCATTATTAACCATTATTAACCAGTTAATGAGCTAACCATTCTGAACCATTAGTTAAGCGGTGTTGATAACCATTAACCATGAGTTAAGCATCCTGCTGATTCCCATTCGTCATCCTGCCAGGAGTTCCCAGACCACGACTGTCGCCGCGTTGCTAACGTGCGGCCCGTGGTGGATTGGTCGTCCTGGCGAGCGGAGCTCCAAGATGCGAAGATGCGCAGCTGCAGTGGGGGCGATGGGTCAAGCGTGGTGGGTTAGTCATGTAGGTGGTTGTAGCTTACCAAGCCATGGCATGCATAGATGGTAATCAATGATAGATATAAATATATATATATATGTATTGATATATATTTATATGTACGTATATTTTTATATATAATATAACTTTCACTATAACTGTATATTCGTATAGTTTAGTGTAGTGGTTATTGATAATGATGGAAACAGTACTGCTAGTGGGAAATAACCAACTGTGGTTATAGTCGGGGATGATTATGATCACTAGATAATGGCTAGTACTGTTATATGGCTACCGGTCATGACGAACCATCCCAAGAAATTGGTTGTAGTTCACATCCCAAGCGTTTGCCTGGTTTGGTCATTTACGGAATGTGAAAAGCCAGAGGCACCAAGGCATTGACCCACAGCCATACCACGAGTTGTTGCGACTTGTCAGCCACCATTGACCACTACCAATCGGTACTAAACATTCATCATTCATATTCATTCATTATTTCAAAGCGTATTGACCATCAATTTAGCATGAACTGATGATTCACTAACCACGAACTAACCATCATGAATTGGTCAACCATTGAAATTCTTAGTCATCAAGCATCCTTTCACGAACCAGAAGTTCCCCATCATCATCGTGGTTTAAGCACTATCTTATGGTTAGCAAACTTCTCGAAAGTAACAATGGTTCCACTTTCATGAGCCTACCTGATCTTACCACTATCAACCACTGGTTTCGCAGCTCATTAACCACTATCAACCACTCATCATTCCATGCTAAGGAACTGGTTGGCCGCATCGCAGGGCGTCCCTGGGTGGAGACGAACTGATGCGGGTGATGGGTGGATTGTGCTGGCTTGGAGCTGCTGAAGGGTGGCCAAATCCTCGTTACAAGGTGGGGCCCCCTAGCTGTAAGCTGGTGAAGATTCGCCAATTAGCTAGTTCGTAAGCCATTGAACTGCGGTTATGACTCTACCATTGGCCTAGTAGCCTAGTCATAAACCACAGCTTAGCATTTGGGGGTCCCACCTTGAAGGAGTGCTGCCTCCGTGAAAGGTTAAGTGATGCTTAGTTCATGGGAGGTGGCTGATTCCAAGTGACTAATGGTTCATGAACGGCAAGCTTCGGCATGGTTACTACTTGTAGCCGGTGGTTTGGTTGATATTAGTTGTATTTTCCCTATCGAAGAGTTTGACACACTTTTTCTTTTCAGAAGGGTTGAAACCACCAAGCACATCATCAATGGTGACTAATAGTGGCTATGAATGATTGGTAGCTATTGATTCTTGGTTGAGCATGGCCAAAGAATGGTTAGGAATGGACAATGATTGGTGAGTTGGACAACGGTACTAACCATGATACTGAATGATCGATTATGAGATTAATGTTGAGTCGTTATGATATATCATGACCCCATTGCTTATGATCCATGATACATACATGGCGATTATCATGTTACCACTAGCGGCTGTAATCTTTTTGATGATAATGATCACAACCAGAAGATTTCTTAGGACTTTGGGCATTGTTGCTTCGGTGATTGTTGGCTCCCACAGGTGATTCCCACCTTTTGCAAAAGGGTGGCCCTAATGTGGATTGGCCACTACTTCATTTCTAAGCGGCACCTTGAACTCTTGGCAGTTTGTTTGAAAGCCACTATACATGATCTATCATAATCTCGGCAATTCATTTAGTCATCACAACTTAGCAACTGTTAGGCAAAAAGACAAAACCATGCTGGTCTTGTTTAGTTTGTTTCAGAACTATTCAGAACTATGGTTCGTTTGAACATTACCCCGGAGGCTATCCCAAATCTGGTTTTTGGTCGGGGTTTTGTTCGCGTTTGGTTGGTGCTTGTTGATGTCTTGGTTTTCGTTGGGTTTTATTTGGTGGGCTGCGGCTAGCCTACGTTTGGTACTGTCCTAAGGTTTTATGTTTGTAGTGGCCTGGTGTTTGGTGGCTAGGTTTGCTGGTGCGAGTGGGTTTGTGCATCGACCGAGGGTTGCGAGCCGATCCCTAGACAGAACATCTTTTTAAAGCTTTGCACCTCTGTACATTATGGGGGAAGATGTGGTAGTGACCTGGGCTCAGTCTTGTTTGAGCCTGGATTTATTCTAGGGCCAAGTTAGCCCAACTTGATTTCATGCGCAACTATAAGCCTGAACTGGCGAAGGGGCGCTCTGCAGCATTGTTCGTCATATACAAACAATATACAATGCACTACTGCAGCACAACCGTTGCTCCACAGCTGATTCGCCCCACGGCATGATGCAGCAGTGACTAGGGTTCGGAGGTGTCACCCGTGTATTCCGAGGCACCTCCAGTTGAGCAAGCTGCCACAGACCACAGCGCAATTATTTGCAAGTTCGCAAGTCCTCCTACTACTTATTTGACGCCGGGATGCGATTACAAACCACCGTCTTTCTCACGGGCGACACGAGTGGAAGCCTCCGATTGACCCCCGCCGCCCCATTCGCAAGAATAGAAAGCCTGAGAAAACAAGGGCAATAAAGGATCAAACAAATCTTGGGCGAAAATGCGCGAACTTTCATTCCTAGAGGGCGCACGATTTCTTCACTCACGATTTAATCACATTGCAAAAACGGCAATTTTCAAACCCGAGTTTGTGCCCATGGTTTTTGCCATGTTGCCTTGGTTTGTTCCTAGCGCTTGCAACAAAGCTGAGGAGGCTGCCAGCCGGTTCGTATATGGCCGTGGCCTCACCTGCCCATTTCACGATTTTACACAGCCGAGGAACGGGGAATTTGCGGCATTTACCAAAAAAAGCACGTGGCCAGCGACCAGCACGGTTTTGCTGGTCATCGGTAAACAGCGCGGTCTCCCAATCAATAGGTTGTCAAACATCATGACTGTCAATTTCCAAGAGGTTCATGACAAACTGTTTGTGATTGAAATGTTCGTGGCTCCTCACAAGCCACCAAAGCGAGGATCATCACCCAGGCATACCTTACTATGATGTTGGTGATCAAACCAAGTTCGCGCGATCACGGCATATTTCCACCCATTTGTTGCTAGTTTGTCAAGAATAGTCAGATATGTGATATACTTATATGTACATGACCAACTTGCAGCAGTGGCAGTTTTTTCCCATGTGCCAACAGACTTCCACGAAGAATGTGTTTCGCAGTTGTTTGGTGGACATGCCAAAGGTATCAGTTGGAATACTTGAAGATGGTTGTGGTGTTTGTCATGTTTGCAGGTTTAGTTTTCCCACTTTGATACCTATGTTTCAGCGGAGTCCCTACCATGGTCGATGGATGCGAAATGCGCACAATAATGAGCAGGTACCTTTGTGAACTATAATTAGTTGGGGTGTTCACATCCCAACAAAAGATCCCACTTTTTGATCCCCATCATAGTTCACATAGTGTTCTGGATGGTTTATACCCACTAACTTAGGTTTTTAGTGTTTTTGGGATATGATTGATCTACCATATAACCACTAAAAATATATTTTTAGCAAGGGACCTATAAGCCACCAAGTGTTTGTTCACATCCCAATTAGAGTTAGCGAAGGAACCTACCGTTAGAAATTTGAGATGTGAACAACCGCATGGCGGCGTGACCCGGAACCACTAATAGGCAATAAGATCATCCATGGCGGAGTTGCCAGAGACAATGGGGGCGGTTGCATTCATTGGCCGGCAATTTGCACCGTAAGAGCACACCGGAGAATCGCTGCGCCCTATCAATTTCGCAAGTTTCATGCCACCCACACAACGACAGAAGATCCCGATGAGAAACCACAACATCATGGTCACCCCAGCGATTGTTGGTAAGAATTTGGGGCGATTCATGATATGGATCAAGTAAACACTACTGCATTTTTCCAGATTCGCTGCACTGAAAAGGTTCCAGGGTTCCTTCGTCAGGTGTTCCAGCATGTTCCAAGCCAAGCCTGCGTCATCCACAAGGTTTCAAAGCACAACGCATGCCTTTAATGGTTCAACCAGTGGATTATTAAAGGCTCTTAAGTAAGCATGTTCAAAGCCAACCCTGCATACTTCTCTAGAAGGTTGTTAACAACCAATATGTGGGTCAAAACAGCTAGTTTGAATGGTCTCAATGAAGGTTGAAATTAAAGCCCTTGCAAACCCGATAGTTTAGTGACTAATTTGCAAGCCAATCAACCCAACTGACCGATATCCACATGTATGATCCACTGCTGCCTATTCACTTGACTGGCTGCTTTAAACATGTTTAGACCACCAATTAGCAGTGATTATTTTGTTCATTTTTAAGCACAACAAAAACCAACCAGAACATACAGTACAAAAACCATGATTCCCTACCATCTTCCAACAATAATTGTTTAACTATGAACTACCGAATCCTTACATTATTCCTTCCATATTTCAAGTATTACGACAGTACCATCTAATAACAATAGTCATCTAAAAACATGTAACCAATTACCATCTATATAATTACAGTATTGCTACAATATCACTACAATATTACCATCTATAACATTGTAGTTTGGGTTGGTTACCTACAAGTTATAGATGGTAATATTGTAACATAACCCATTGGTTTCAGTTACCATCTACATGTCAAGGTAATTGGAAACTAAGTTTCAAACAATTTTCTAGTTACCCTTTGGTTTCAACCTACTAATATTAGTATAATTATCATCTATCACATTTTTGGGTTGGCTGCCAGAACATATAACTGGAAACATTAGCAATAAATCTATAGGCTAGCAATATGTTGCCAATATTACTGGAAACAATATGTTTAGTGGTTATAGATGCTAATAAATGGTTGCCAATATTACCATCTATTTCAAGGTAACTGGAAACATCACCGGGCCAAACCATCCATCGTCGCTCCAGGTTTTGGCCCAGCTTCGGGACCAGCGAGATGTGGCCAGCCAGGACACCGCCGGTCCAACGGGGGGATCACCCGGGTTGGATGGATAACTCGTGGGTAAGCACTGGTTGATATTGGGTTGTTACCAGTATAGTGTGGTTTGTATAGGGTTACATATCAGGGTTGTTAGTGGTTTTAGGGGTAACACTGGTTAGTGTCGTTTGTATATGGTTACTGATTGAGAAGCACTATTGCTAATAGTTTGGGTTGTTAGTGGTTTTAGTGGTTTAGCTATAGTTTGTATAGGGTTTTGTAGAGTAACACTAGTTATAACGATGGTTAATAGTGCTTGATAACCATGAATAGTGGTCAATTGTGTTTTTTTTATGGATTGATACTGGGTTATTAACATTAATCGTGGTTAATAGTGGTCAATAATGGAGGATAGTGACTAACAAGAATGGTTCAACAACAACTGACAGTCATAGAAAGATGCTAAGCTTCGAATGTGCTAATTAATTATTTACTTCGGTTATTTGAGGTAATTGCTATGAATTGTTTCGTTCCATTTGTGAAGGGGATGATTCATATAGGAGTGGCTGATCATTCACCAGTAAAATATCAATTGTCATAGGATTGTTAACTTCTGTTTGGAATATGTTATTAGTCACTATTGATCATAGTTCATCAACCTAGATCAGTTATCATATACTATTAGGAGGTAACAACCAACAATTATGGTTAAGCAACTACTGGTTGGTGCTTTGATTGACATTTTGTTATTTTGCCCAATATTTGGGATGGTTGCCTGACGAGCATATTTCTTGGAGGGGTGGTTCAACTACCAACTAGACCAGCTCTATTCGATAAGCGACGAATGCAATCATTGCGCCCAACACCATTGGCAGTCTTTTGTAGCTATTATTAAAACTCAATGGTAGTCCGTAATGTAGTCTATCCCTCAACAGTGTTTTGCCGCGTTGGGTGGGTTTCCAAATGAACAGTTGTCAAAGTGTCGTTGTTGCAGTCCCAGTCCTGGTTGTTCTCCCTGCAACCCAATTCTTGCCCTTTGTTATGTTGGATTACACACAACTAGGGATCGTCCAAGCACGCTCAAGGGGCAGCCTCCCAGCCTGCAGTGGTACCACTTGTTTGGCTGGATCTTCGAGTCACTGCTGATGGTTGTTGATTGGCTGTTTCATCGTTTGATTAGCAACCATTCAGTACGAACTATAATTGTCGACTATTTCTAGTTATTGCTAGTTGATATTGACGAAAAAACTGAATTAGCCCGATGATTCGATGCAACGAGCTTCGTCAGTGATCGAACATCTAGCCACAGCCCGTGCAAGGTTGATCAATTGGTCAGTTGATTCACTAAGCAAGGCTGGAGATCTCAATCATGTTCCATTGCTTGATTGATTCATTGATTAGACCTTGAGCAACCTTGATACATTAACCTTGACCACCCGACTTGAATTATCGACCATTGCCTGATCATTAAATCAATTCACTTGCATCATCATGAATTCAGTGAACTAATTCACTTAATTGTCATGAATTCACCTTGGTTACCCTACTTTGATCATAATCAACTGACTTCAATGAGTGCCTTCATGGTGGATGAGTTGGCCAAGGCTGGGTGCCGAACACGTGGCCACGTGCAGTGCCAGGAGTGTCCTTTGGGTCTTTTGATGGCCGATGTTCTGCAGATGTTGCTATGCTTGGAGCGAAGCGGCTCGGTGGCCCCACCGGGGCCCATGGGGCCTGGTGAATGTGATGAAAACCATGAGCCGCGATCAACCCGTGGGGTGAAGCATAGCAATCGACATCGCAATGAAAAATGATTCAACATGGTAATCTCCATCATTCGGCATAGCAATCAAGATTTAATGCTTGGAGATTGCTTCACCTCGTTTTTGTTCAAGAGAATCATTGATGGCAATGAATGGTGGACCCCAGAAACACTACGCTATTTTCATTCTTTTGTTTCGCGAAGATCCTTGAATCGTAGGGGTGAAACATTATCGCCGAGGTGGAGGAACCTTCCAGCTGCAGCCATGGTCCCCCGGTGGTTCCCTTGGGTTCCCCTGGTGATAATTCTTGGCTGGTGACTCGGTTGGTAGATTCAAAAGTCAGGTCGCTCCGAGTATGAGCCATCACTCTATCCAACTTAATTATAGCTCGTAAGCATCAAGTAGTGCCATCATCAAACAATATGAGCCACTGCTAACTAGCATCACCACTATTTAGTGTTGTCAACTGGTTGCGTAGAAGGTGGTTAGGTGTTTGAAGTTGCTTAGAGTCATGGTTAGATGGCCTGAAAAGGTTGATCTATTGCTCTTTTTTGACAAATTTGAACTAAAATCAACCAGGTTAATGGTTGATCGATCATTTCCGACAATCAGTCAAAAGCTCATCGCAAAAATCAACGGATGATTCGCCGCTAATCAACCATCCATCCTCATGATCAGCCATTAATGAACTAGATTTGATGAAGCACTAATCAACCATAATCTAGGATCGGTTAACCATATTTAGCCTTTAATGAACTACATTTAACCACAGGCTAACCAATAACTGATCCATGAATTGATCATTAATCATAAGGACCGTTAGTAACCACTTCTGACCGTTAGATTACCAGTTTCAACCATACTACATTACTATTACACTTCACTGCAATCAACTCTTAGTGAAGAGTGATGATAATTGGTAATGTGGTTCACTAGTTCAAATTGATTGGTGGTAGTAACAGTAATCGTTAATAAGTTACATTTACGATCAATTGTTAACTACTTACACTTCATCAACAATGTAGCTACCTAATTCTTTCTACTAGTATCATAATAGTACTTGATAAACTTCATTGTTAGTAGATATAGATATTAGTTCACTAAGGTAGGAGTAATGTAGTTAACTTCATTAACCATTAGCAATCGTTATCGAGCACGCGTCAAGGAGAGGCCGACTGCGTGAGAACCTTTGAGCCCATCGTAAGGCGCGTTCTCGCGCGCCTGCCGGGCATCGGCGCGCGGCAGATGGGTTAGTAAGTTGTGGTTGATGACTAATGGTTAGTTAATGGTCAGTTGATGGTTAGCTAATGGTTAGTGAACGGTTAGCGAAAGGTAGTAAACCATTGGTTGGTTGGATGAGTCATTTTATTGGTTAATTTTTGATAACCATGGGTAACTACGGGCTCATGAGCCATAAACCAACCAACCAATAACTGATGATCAACTAACTGGGTGATGGTTGGTAATAGGCGATAATGAGCCAGAATTATTAGGGGACATGTACATACAGACAGGTGCTTAGATAGCTATTTATGGCTGTTTATAGCTGAATTAATCATGCCTTTTTGCATATGAGTGTTTGTAAACCACCAATGACGGACGCTACATTATACACATACTTCCAGGTACGTACATACATAGGTGAGTTACAGCAATGCTTTACCGTCATTATATCAACGTCCATTATATCACCGGATGTTTTTTTGACTATCATCATAGCTAAAGATGAGCACTTTTCCAGTGAGCAACTTAGTGAAACCGAGCAACTTAGCGTCCGCGATCACTTTTCCATTCAAGCACTTTTCATCGGGGTGGCGAGCGGGAGTCGTCAAAGAAAGATCCTGCTGAGTTGGTTTTGATGCACTTGTTGACCGCTGCGCTAACCAATATCTATTGCGTGTGCATAGGGAAAGAACAAGGGAATCAACAATAAGCAACAAGGCTAACTAAGAGCCATAGCAGTATACCCTTTGCTGCTTGTTGCTGTTGCTCATCATTGTTTTTCGTGTGGTTTCCCTTTAATTACCAGCTACTGGTTATACCCTTTGTTGTTCGTTATTCTCGGTTGTGTCCCTAGATTTGTTCCAGCTACCTCCCTGCTATGTGTTGGTCATAATTGGTTAATTGTCCAAGACCTTTGTTGGTTCTGCTTGGATTGGGTTTGGATATAAAGGAGAAGCGGTCTGTTCCCATTGGCATATATATCTACACATGGCTGGCTGTGAGTCAATACCCAGCACCCCTGGCTGATCCCACGAACGAGCAAATCTGGTTTTTTGGTTGAGATATTCATATATCCGTTATGGATGTTTGGTTATGACCCATGGCCATGTGACCTGTGGTTCTTGATCATGAACCGACATGGATCACTATAGCTACTCGTACTTTGCCAACTACATATCTCTATTATTAATGGAAGATCAACCGTGGTATGATACGTATGATGTTGGTATAATAACAATAGTGATTAACTACTATGAACTATCATTAGCAAACGATCTTTGTCAGGATACTGTTGATGCCATTACATAGTCCTATAAGCACTATCGGTATTGGTACAAATATCTTATAATACCATTAATGCCTATTAGTGTTGGTTATCACTATTGATTACATTGCTTATCCTCATCGATTACCGTCATTACTATCACTATTAAAGCACCACCATTGATCACTGTTTGTAATATGCTAACTACATGTCCCTATGAGTGGTGGTAGTATGAAAATTATAGGTAGTATAATCATATACAAATCCCTAGCACGACCAACCCTCAATGGTGGTAGACCATAATCTGCCGACTATAGATATGGTGTTTTCATACAATATGTGACCCCCCAAAAATGGCTGGCTTAGCAGTATAAATGATTTACACGAAGGAGTATTTGGGTGTACCCCTATGACCTGAGAAACCACCAATTAGTAGTTGCGTAACCACTATTGTTGGTGATTAACCAGCTATTATTAGCCATTAGTAGCTGTTAAACCATGGGCTTATCATTGGCTCTCACTGGTACTGTAAATGACTAACATCTGGTATTATAGGGCTTGGGGTTTCTCGTACTATATCAAACTGTAGGGTTATTATTATCATTATTGGCTACATTGACTATATCATTCTGATACCAAATATAGCCAATACTGACAATAATATCCGTGATAAAACCAATATTTAGCCAATAATGATATACAATATTAAACTGTATTAAACCACAAACATATTGGCTATATCTCCCTATCAGCTGGTGCTGGTTGTCACCGCTTTGCTCCAGGCATGGCTTGAACAACTTCGGTTTGCGTGTCCTCATGGGCACCAACTGGCCGAGACTTGGCGTTTCGACGTTGGGGTCGCTCCGGGGGGTGCGAGTTGTTGGACCCAACGGGCCAACTGATGGGATTGAGCTTACGAATGGGATTTTCTATGGTTAACTCTGGTTCATCATGGTAAATAATTCATAGTAGGGGATAAGAACCAATACTGGTTAACTAGGGTCAATACTGGTTTTAGAGGGCTTGTATGGGGTTATGACCATGAATTGTGATCGACAACAAGGGATAGTCACCAACAATAATGGTTGAACAACTACTATATGGTGGTTTCTCAAGCCATAGGGACCCCAAAAGATGGTTGGCTTAGTACTGTAAATGACTAGCATTGGATGATTTAGGGGTAGCCCGGTAACCCCATTTTGAGAAACCAGCAAACAGTAAATCACCTGAACCACCATTACTACTGATCAACCATTGCGAATTGATCATTGCCAGTTGATTCACTGTCATATCTCCTGGTAACATTGTACCGCATGTTTTGATGCTGTAGAATGACCACCAGGAAGGCCAAAGAGAATCATTTGAAATCAGCAATGATTGGCTTGTCCTCGACTGGACCAGTTGGGTACTTTCCAAAGCGCTGGTAGTTTCCAATGCTACTAGGAGTTCTACCTTCTTCTACCAGTTGATTACTGGTGCTTCATGGCTAATGATGCTTAATCAACTAGCAATTGTCAACTAGTAGAGGTTGATCACTAAAAATGCTGGTTCAGGTGATTTACTCATGTGGTTTGTTAGCTAAAATCACAATAGTACTCGGAGTTTTGATGACTAGTTGATAGAGGTTAATGATCAGTGATGCTTATTGACCGGTGGTTTCATGGGAAGCCTGGACGGAACAAACTTGGAGGATTGTAGTCAATAATACCAACCATCAAGGGGCCCAGAACACCCATGGGAATGCTGGTTCCCACACATTAGTGCTGGTTAGTCATGGTCCGTGCTGGTTTGTGATGATTGCTGATGGTCGGTGATGGTTCTTGAGGGTTGGTCATGACGAAGGATATTTGATTTTGTGTTTATGTAAATGAGGCAACCTGATATTGATTACGGTCAATAATTCGTGGCTATAGTTCATGTCATGATATAGTTATTATTGGTCGATAATCTTTAGTTAATGGCTAGCAATGCCTGATGGATGACTTATTGAATGCTAACTATCGTTGGCTATGGCGAATAAGGCTGAATTGGAAATTGTTCATGTTGGTTGGAAAGGGTTTTTCTAGGTATTAGTTAAAGTATTCAATCATTGCATATGTTTTGCAGGGTGTCGTTCCCCAATGACCCACTATGACTAGTGATGAACCATCAACTTTCAACCATAGATTGAACATGACCCAGTGTTACCCCACGGTGACCACTACTAATACCCCTTAGAACCCTCATTAACCTCGCTTTGAAGCACTATGACTACAGCTCGTATTTCCATTGATTCCATCACACCCACTATGACTATAACCATCACCCAACCCTTGACCAACCATTCACCATCGTTTTCTATACCCCAGCCCAGGAACTACCCCAGCCCAGGATCTATCAAGCATTGCACTCGGATGTTTGGAATCGGCAGCCACCGAAGGAGGAGCCGCATGGTTGGTTGCTTGGCAGCTCGGCACCCTGCGATGCCTTCCTTGGTGCAGCCATGACATGTTCAAGGCGCAGCTGAATCAGCTGGTTGTCCTAGCTATTGGAAAAGGATTCAGCGGGGGTCCAATTAGCTAGGATTTTGCTATTATTGATTAAATCTATCAGGAAAATGATCAAATAGCAAAGTTGCTTTTTCTGTTTTTTTTCTGAAATGAGACTCGATGATGGTTCAGACATCAACTTTACCTATAGGCTTCCTGCAAAGTTTCATGTCTCTCAAACAACTGCACGGAAGCAATCTAAGGTCGCAATTTGCAAAGTCCAAATGTGATGCGTACAAGTCATGATCATCCAAGAATCCCATGAGCATCCAAACAAATCATTATTACACACCTTCCTTGATCATCGCCAGATATGGCTGCAATGTGGCCAATGCCCTTGGCAACTTGGGGCGATCAACGCATGCTACTGGCGCCCAAAGCTTTGGTGCCACCTATGGGCGTTCCTCTGCCCTACTTGGAACTGGGAAGTGACTCCCTGCGAAGCCATCAATGGCTCCAGCCGATGCCAACCCCTGGCTTCTACCAGGCACCGGAGACGAAGGTGGCCAGTCTACAGCAGTTGGCAGGTGTCAGTGCTCAACAAGACCAAGAAATTCTGGAGACTCTTCGCTCAAGTGGCATAGCGCTAACCAGCCTCGAGCTCGAACCTGAAAAGATCCGTCAGATGTTGTCGCAGGTCCCGAGAACTCCACCAGCTCCACAGCAGGTCACCACCAGCAGCTGGATGACGGCTGCCCACGAGTACCTCCGGAGCTATCGGCCCCAAAGAGGCGCTCGGTGGTTGACGTATCCCAGCGGCGTCAGCATCGATTTTGGGGAGTTGGCACCGGTGATGCGAGTCGTTGCCATGGCCAATTCCCAGTGGCGCTCGCGAATCTTCGAGGCGATACACAGTGGTATGCACGTCCGAACTGCAATCCAAGTTTTTCGCTCCTGCGATCCCAGTGGCTGCGGCTTCCTTACATGGAGCAATGGACAGATTCGAGATTTTGTGATGACTGTGTTCATGCAGTTGGGCTTAGTACCACCTGCAGAGGTCCAAACCTATGCAGCGCACACACTTTTTGACATGACCCGAAGCATGTGTTTATCTGCATGCGATTGCCTGTGCCTGGTGGACGTGATGTTGCGAGCCATCTATTTGCACCTTGAGCAGCCTCGGTCACGAAGTCCTTCGCCCCGAAGTCGTGCGACATCCGTGCCACTCAGTGCCATGAGGAGATCGCGCAGCTTGGCGAAGGCAGATCCTTTCACTGAATTTCGAAACGACGAAATCGCGGCACTGCTAAAGTCCACGGCCAAAGCGCATGCAACGAATCGGCGCTTGGAACGTGAGCTGAAGACCTTGAGAGCTGCAGCCTGGAACTCCCGTCAGCTGAGCCAAGCAGAGCTCAAGGAGGACCACCTACAGCGTTGTGAGGCGATGCAGGAGCGATCTGAGCGGCGCAGGCGTCTAGAGCAGCGAGACAAGGAACTGACAGAAAAGAAAGATGCGGATTTTTTTGTAGGGTTGGAAGATGTTTGAAAGTGCATCAAATCATGGATGATGATGATGATGATGATGATGATGATGATGATGTGGAATTGTATGTACTTTCCGTTTATATACATAGGAATATATCAGATCATCATCTCCCTACATGATCATGTATAATGCACAAGAAAGGTTGGGACCATGGGAACACACACATCGACGGTTGCTGAGTCTGAACTCCAACGTTCAGCTCTAGGACCCTGAGTGAACTGCGCCTAGCCAAGTATTCCTAGACCCCCCAAAGAACCACATTTTGTTGGGAAGGTTGGTAGCTGATCAATCATCATAACTGCTTCAGCAGG
>VSDK01001111.1:266814-320857 GCA_009767595.1 Symbiodinium kawagutii | reverse complement strand
GAATGGTGAATAACTAATGAGTAATTAGCTATGGTTGATGATTAATTCATGACAAACCATTACAGATGATAGATATGATAATTGGTAGTCAAGAGTAAGGAATTAATAAAGACGAATCAATGATAAACAATGGTGGTACCTTTTCTCAGACCAACTTGGGGGGCTCGCCGACCGCGACGCAACGATGCCTTTGTTGCATCTTGGGACGGTAAGCTTTGCAAGTGCATGATGAGGCATCTTTTTGTTTTGGCACACGTGTGAACTTATATGTGTTTGTTCATGTCTATTGCATTTATGTGCATGTTCATCAATCAATGTGTGTACACATCATAGTTGTTTTCAGTCACTCATATGTATGAATGAATATACGATCATATGTATATATCATTACTTATATTTACATGTGTATATATATATATATGCAAATATTTGATCACACATGTTCATTTCAATTCTGCACAACATAATTCCAGACGCCTATATCTTTTATCCATGCCCAGCAATGACACCTGTCCTTCAGCTGCAGGATCCTCGTCTCAGCTGTCGAGGGGATAGCACCACGCAGATCCTGGACTGGCAACACTTTAAGGCATTGTTGGACCGAGATGATGCTTGGTTGGTCAGTGGCTTTGTTGATGTTTGTTGTTGGGTGAGCTGAGCTTAAGCAACCAACCAATGGTGACTTATTCAACTAATTCACAATGAAATGTTGCTTCGCTGCTGCTTGAAGAGGCTCAGAATCGGTTCCCTTGAATTTCAATTAGCTGGTTTAGCTGCCAACATTATAGTGAACCACCTGCCATTAGGCCAATTCAGCTGCTATCGATAAGCATCAGCAGACTCTTGAACCATCAATTGGTGATTTCTCAAAATGTGGAACCCCCGAAAATGTTTCTTATTATTTTAAGTAGTTAATGTTACATGATTTTGGAGTACCCCTATTTTGAGAAACACTCACATCAACCAACCAACCTGGCTGGTCAATGGCAAAAAATCGGGAAGAACAACCAACAAGACTAGGGGATATACCGGCTGTGTATGGTATTGACCCATAGCCGTATTGGTTGCTCGGTTGGTTACTACGCGATTCGTAGCCAACATTGATAGTAGCATGGAAAAACGACAACAATAGGGTGATACATCAACTGTGACTGGTTGGTCGCGGTGTGGCTTGGCAACTGTTAACAAACGACAATGATAGTGAGATATGGTGGTTTCTCAAGTCATAGTGGTACCCTCAAATCATTCATCATTAACCGTTTATAGTAATAGACTCCAACCATTCTGGGGGTCCCCTATGGCTTGAGAAACCCATAAGTTATGACCACCAATGATCGGAATGTGTCAATTCCCGGCATCCGCATCGGACCAACACTATCCAGGATTGGTATCAGCCTGCTGTGGACGTGGCTTATGGTCCTCAGCTAGCCGAGTACTGGCGAGAGGCCGCCAGAGAGTGCCGTGGTCATCGTGGCTGCGCGTCCTACACAGCTTTGGCTATCCAGGAAAGGTTCCTTTAACGAGGTAAGATTGGATAAAGTTGGGTAGTGTTGGCTAATGTTGATTGAGTCTATTTTTTTGTCATCCACTGATCCACAAATGGTTTGACACACACGTAGTTTTTGGTGCGTTCATGTTGAGTTGCTATTCCCACACGTTAATTTGGTAGTTTTTTCACCTACTTGTAGCCATTCGACACAATAATGGCTAGTCGGGCGGAGAGGGCCTTGGCGTGTAACGCTTAACGCAACAATTGGCCGCAAAGCTATTGCTGTTTGCTGGCTGCAAGTTGTTTTGTTGGGTGGTTCCTCTAGGGTTGTTGCTGCTGCCCAGGAACAAGGACAGACAGTGGACATGTTTGGTGAACAACCTCTGGGGGACAGCACATGGATCCACATATCGATATCCTATATCCACGTCCCAGTACATGTATACCTCCTGTAGTTGGAAAGAAGACCATCTGGTTGTTTGTAGACTGCTTCATTTGTTGACAAATGTTGGTTGCCAGCTATTTACCCTTGGTTCATCAGTTTATTAGCACTTCTTGTGTGGTTGCTCAAGGGGTACTCCCTCAAGTACACCTCTACAGTTGCTGAAGAAAACCCCCGTGGTGGATTATGAGCACCTATGTTAGTTGTATATCCCTTGGTTACCCTTGGTGTACTGATTGTTTAGTTGGTTGCCAGCAGGTTAGTCCCAACTCGCGTAGGTGATATACAACCTGTAGGTCCCCACTGGATGTTACTGACATTTACCTCTAGTTAGATGGTTGCATGTCACCTATGGTGGTTGGCTATATCCCTAACACCCAAGTTATATCCCTAAAACCTGGTTACATCCCTTTTACCCCTTGTTAATTGGTTCTTTCAGTTCTTTCCCATATTTCAACCACTATAGTCCCCAATCAGACCATATGATCGATGGTGTATCACCCCATGTTACGGCTATATCCCCAATTGTTAGTCACTATAACCCAATGATCCCCTAATAAATTGAGGATAATGATGGTTTATGACCATATTAACTAGTACAAGACCATACAGAGATTGGATGATGGTATGGCTGTGGGTCAAAACCCCGTACCCCTGGTTCCCATCATCAGCCATTGTTTTCTCTATTACTGTTGGTGGAATTCCCCCATCAGTTGGTTGGTTAATATTGACCCACAGCCAATTATCAACCGTTGGTATAACATTAATCAGTATCAACAGCTATTAATTAACCATGGTTATTGTTAGCCAGTATCCACCAATTTTGGTTGTTTAACATTGATCTATAGCCGTATATCACCCCATTAGTTGGTTGTTTAACATTGACCTGTAGCCATATATATATATATATATAGCTGGTATATCTCCTACTATTGTTACTTTTCATAGCCTAACCAGTAACCATCCTTAATCATTGCAGTAACCGTATATACACCATATATAGCTGGTTAATCATTACAGCAACCATCCTGTTAACCAGTTGACCTATAGCCATATATCACCCCATGTTTGTGCTTCCAACTGGTGTCCCATGCTCCCAGGTGCCCCTTGGGCTTCGCCACAGCCAACCTCATCAAGGCCCGCGTTGGGGGGTGTGCTTAGGGGGCTTGGCTCATAATGCTTGGCCAATAGGCATAAATGTCGGTAGTGGATATCAATCACTATATTTACTATGGTTATTACTAATAAGCTAAGAACTATCAACAATGGTTGGTAGTGGTTGGCGAACAATTACTCTGGCAGTACTTGGTAATCACAACCACTAACCAACCAATACTAGGCATAATAGGGATCTCTAACAAGATCTAATGGATTTTGCTATAACAAGGTCAATATTGAGAATAAGATCTAATAAGCATAAATGCCCAACAATAATAGGGATACTCCATGGCTAGTACCAAGAATAGTTGGTTGGTAAATGGTTGGTTGGTAAATGGTTGGTTGGTAAATGGTCGGTGAACAATTGTAGGGATAAGTCTTGTACATTGCAGTTGTTCTTTTTGAATTTGAGCCTCTGCTGCAAGTCGGTTAATGACTGTTAAGAGATCCCCTTGCCTTTAACTCTTGTAGAATTGGCTCGTAGATAGGCTTCATAAGCTGATTTGTTTTTCAAGGAATGGAGGGGATGATAAAGCACGATGATAAAACTATTCTGATTCTATAAGGACAAGATGGTGTGCAATGTGTCTTGATTCTCTACAGGGACCATCATGGACTCTATAAAATCAAAGCTCCAGATTTTGCCACGAACAAATAAAAAAGGTGAATTTTTTCAAGTCTGATTTTGTATTTATGTTCATCCATTTTCTCGTTCGAAACGTTCGGAGAGCTGGAGAGGTGGAAATCTACAGATTCTGATTTTATAGACCAAGGATTGTCTGTCGAATTTGGATGAATTTAGAGGGGGCTAAGGTTCCCAATAGAATCATTTGTGCGGATCTAGAAAAATACATTGGAAATTGTTCATCATGGTTGTTACAATTTCGGTATCTCGTGTGGCTTCAGTCTATAAATGAGAGTTTGGTTGCTCCACTAGTTGCGTTTTTTTTTTCACGACCCACTTGAGATCTTGATTCTACAAATGAATGATTGTAAGCGCAACTCGGATTTCTGATTCTATAAGAATTCCTGGCAATTCTTTTGTGCTGATTTTTTATTCTATTCAGATCCCTGGCATACATTCTTGGCATGATTCGAGACTATGAGAAATTTTCTCCCTGTCGCAACGGGATGTGAAGAGTGGGTAGTGATGCTTAATACGAGTCAATCAATCATAGCAATAGCAGCCAGCAACAACCAGCAATCATCCAGGAATCAAAAAGAATGGTTGGGGAGCCATTTGGCTGCGGGTTGAAACCCTGTACCCTCTGGTTAGCTATGACCCATAGCCATAGCTGTATGTCCCGATTTTTATGGTATCCATCTCGATCATTGCTGTACTTCTTGTTGGTTCTACCCATAGGTTATGACCAATCCCCATTGTGGCAGTCAAAACTCTCTACCCCAGCTGTTCACATCAGAACAGCTGGATTCCATGGATCTTCACGACTTCAAATGTGGTACAAGAGGATATGACGTATGATCCACAAAAGGTGAGACAATAGGTCATGACACCTGCCTATTAAATTTCACGAGTCTGCTGGGAAACATTTTGAGAAGCGTTCAGCTGTGTTTTGGGAAACTGGGATCAGCGCATGGTGTGAATGGATTTCTGCTGGAAAAACAATTGTTCATGACCAGAATAAAGAAAGGATAGTTATATAGTTATAGTCTATTGTAGCCATAGTGGTTCATTATTGATGATAATGGTTGGCAAGGTAAGATGGTCAACAAATGGATACCACTGGTAGCCGCAATATAGCATGGCTGACGAATGAAAATGGATACAAAAAACAACAAATAAATAAAAGTAATGATCCCACTGGAACATAAAAGCCGACATTGAGCACAACACCTGATCCAACCCGATCCGCAACAACGACAACAACAACAAGTGTTTCTTTTTCCCAGGTTGTTGGAATTACCGTTCTGGTTTGAAGCATGCATTCAAACAAGTGTAAAATCAAATGAAGTTAACAAACGATTTCTGCTTTCGCTAATACGCTATTCATATCAAAATCCAAAATATGATCATTTGGCTCTTTGATCACTGAATCACAGCAACACCCAAGGCAAACCCCTATGAAGTGATGACAGGTGATGACTTAGTTTTCTCTTACCACAAGAATAGAGACAGAAGTAATTGACCCAAACTCAAACAAAAACTAAACTGAGTAGCAAAACTAAATAGCACTAAAAAGTAATCTAGGTAAATGTAACGTAACGTGTTCGGAATATTTAGAAACACATACATGTACCGAAAGCAGACTCGTTTTCTATCATTTCCCAGAGCCGAACAAAAATTATGAAAAAACTTTGACATGTTCTTGAAGTTTTCGATTTTCTGAAAAAAAGAGACATTTGATAGAAACATGGGAGAAAAAAACCACCCCTTTCTCTGCTTCGCACCAAAAAACTTGAACATCTTAAAACTGGAGAAACATTGGAGAAAGTTTCCCGCCTTGGAGATTTCCCCAACGTTTCTCCTATTCCTGGAAAAAATGAAAAAAACTTCAACCCAAAGAAACTTCGGAGAAAATCTCCAACGTTGGAGATTCTCTCCAAGGTTTCTCCGGGTTCTATTTTTCATGTTTTTTTTCCTATCTGAACGCTTCTTTTATCCTTCAAAACAGGCTTGGAACGCTTTTTTTTGGAGAAAAGAAACGAACCTTGGAGATAATCTCCAAGGTTTCTCCAAGGTTGGATTTTTTCTCCAAGGTTTTTCCGATTTTAGTTGTTTTTCCGTTTTTTTCCGAAATGAGAGAAATGTGGGAGATGATCTCCAACCTCGGAGATTTTCTCCAACGTTTCTCCGGTTTGAACTTGTTTTTAGTTTTCTCCATCGTTTCTCCGATTTGAAGTTGTTTTTAACTCTTTTTCCTGGAAATGAGAGAAATCCTGGAGATGATCTCCAACGTCGGAGATTTTCTCCAAGATTTCTCCAATTTTAAGTCGTTTATTTAAAGAGTTCTTCTGGAAAGGGGAGAAACATTGGAGAGAATCTCCAACGTCGGTGATTTTCTCCAAGATTTCTCCGATTTCAAATTTATTTCTCAAAATAGCATAGAAGTGAGACTATTTTCAATGATGGAAGTTATCATTGATTTTATCCAATTTCCAATTCTCGGGATTTGCTTCTAGAAAAAAATGCTTCTAAGAAACATATTTAACATTTATGCAATTTCAAGTTTTCCAAGTTTTTGTTTGATGATATATTTTCGAAAGAAGTCACTCGCGTAATAACTCGGAATAATAAAAAAAAACTCGGAATGATCCACAAGCTTGCCAGACTTTTTCCATTTTTCAGTGGTGTTTGTTGCTTCACTTGGCAAATTAAAGCAGTGTTCCATATCCATTCCGAAATTTTCCTGCGTGCATTACAAGAACATCAGTTTGTTCCTCCTGTTTTTTGTTTGGCATGTTTGTTAGCCAATAGTAGGCAGTCAAAAGTCATAAATGATTTTTTTGTTCTGCAAATTTTGGAAATCATGGAGCAAACACCATATTGCCGTGCTTTCTATTTGACACGTGTACGTAAGCATGTCATATTCCATTACACTTACACACACTAACGCAATCCATATTGTGATGCTGTTAGTCCCAGTATGCTGCAAACAACAATTAGAACCATTAGAACCTGGTAATTCTGCGTTGTTTCAGCCTGCCCTGGACATTTATTACTGAAACCCTTCGTAGCAAGTTGGAACCCTTGTTCTCGGAGATAGTAATCTCGTGAAATTTAATACACCTGCCCATCCATTTTTGTTTATCTATGACTATGACCCTACATTGTTTACCTACTCCTTATTTGGATGTTAGGTTATGACCTATCCCCTATTAAAACCCCATTTGTAAGATGGTCACTGTGGGCTTTTCACCACGATTCTAGATGGTTTTACTTGGTGATTATCATCAATGGCTACAACAATGTTTACTATTGTAAGCTTGATGATTACGTGTTGCACTACTGTAATGATCATAAACTTAGTTTCTGACTATATACTGGCAATCAATCTTATTGTTGATGGTGATTGTGGATAGTAGTATCATTAATATGTGTATGGTTGAATGACCACTGGTTGTAGTCATCCCAGTAAGTGTCCATCAACGTTTACCATTCAATCAATAGTAAGAATCAATAGTTAATTACATATCATTACTGATTAAAATCCTTAAAATTTTTATTTTGTCAATGATGGTAGTATAACCACTGATTGCTGAGCATAAGAATTTCCATCAAAGAAATCATTCTCCTTTCTACCGCAAGGCCATGCTGTGCTCCCACACCGTTCCTTGGCCTTCACGACGCACTGGGCCTGCGTGGGGATGGGGCCACCGTGCTGCGTGGGTCCTGTTGTGGGGCTACTGATGGTAGTGCTGCTGCTTGATCCATTTGAATGATTTGGTGGTTTCTCAAGCCACAGGGAACCCGCAAAAACTGGTTGATTTTTGGTTGATTTCTTACTAGAAATGACTAATTTTGGATGATTTGGGGGTTCCCATATTTTGAGAAACACCCATTTACAATCTGGCAAACTGGCTGGGCTGGCTCAGAGTGACAAAAAAACTTGGCTCCGGGTTAGTTTTGCCAGAGAGTATGGGTGACAAAAATGATGGGTATTCGCTCATGGATTGATGGTTGATCGCAAATGACGGTTGATAACCAATGGTGGCTTATAAACATTGATAATTAATGGATCATTGTGATCAACTGCTAAACTACTAACCATTCGTTAAAGCAATCAATTGATCGTTGAACACCTTAGCAATGATTGATTGTTATCAATTGATAAGCTTTGATGGTCTATAAATGATGGTCATGAGTCGTAAACATTGACGATGGTTGAACAAGTGCTTAACCAATGGCCGACCATTTTGTATAAAACTATGAAGGGTTGATTGTTTGATGTTAGTGTATACCATTTATTAGCATTGACAACCTCCAATTGATGCCTGTTTTGAAGTACTTATGAGATATGGTTAGACATCATGATACTAATTAGATTAATTGAATACTGCAACTATGTGATACTACAGTAGTCATATCAGAAAACTGAATATATCAAATTGATTAATCAAATACAATAAAGCAAATATAGGAGAAAAAATCATATTAATATAGTACATCAAATTTATACTGTGAGTAGTCATGCGAGTCAAGTAGCTCATTGATATTTGCGTGAGTCGAGCCGCCCTGCACGCGAACGCATTTTGTTGCCACCCAAAAACAAGTTTAGCTTACCTGCAAGACATGCATGTATATACATTCAAATATCATGACAAGATACATATATTCATAAATTTGCATAAATAGAATTGAAGCATTGTCCATATTCCAAAACATGTTCCGATAACTCCAACTATGAGCTTCGGCCTAGTTGAAAACAGTCATTGCTCTTAACCAGACAAATCCCATATAGATAACCACTTACTACTAATATAACCAGCCAGCATTATCTCCCCAAAAAATCCATCTACAAAAGCATTCCATAGAAGTAGCGCCACGAATCCATAGTAGATAACCACTGATTTCATATAAATCCAGATATAGACAACCTCACCAAAAAACCCATAGAAGCTGCTGTCAGCTGCCCAGCTGCCCAGCTGCGGCTGAGGAGTCCATCTGCTTCTCGGCGCACGAGCAGATGCTGGGCGCGGTGCTGGCGGAGGTCGAGCTGCCCGACGTGGCCAGCAGCGGATGGCCCGTGCTGCGCCTCTTGGGCCATGTGTCACGGGTGGTGAGGCGGGTGGAGGGATGGGGAGGGATGGAGGAAGGGTGGACTTCTAGGGGTCATCATGGTGAGGAAAGGTTGGGGAATGGTTGCGGAATGAAGGTTTTTTGGGGTTCATGCTGGGGAATGATGGGTTTTTCCAGGGTTGCTGATGGTGAGTGAGTGGTCAAGGGTGAATTTGTGTTGGAACATGGCGAGTTAATGCTCGCATACAGGGTGTAGAATGCTGAATTGACGTTCTGGAATTCAAACGGATGGTTTTGCTTGGCCAGAGAAACCCACTGAGACACCATGCATATCCATGTGTTAAGCCTATCACACAACTTTCATCAATAATCATAATCAACAGGCGTCAGGAACCACTTCTTAAGCATAATTAACATGCATGGGTAACCACCATCTTTCACATGTGTAGTTTGTAGTGCAGTCGACTGCTATAACCATCCCAACAAAGTGTGAATGATGAACGACAGCAACATTGAGCATCATTTGTAGTCCTTAACCATCACTAAAAACCACCAACCACCATCGACCATCAGTACTGTGACCATCGGTAACTATCACCCTTGCTTCCGCACTCGTAAGACGCTGTTCGTCGATGCAGGCGCCACGGTTTTCAGCTCGACTTTCTGCCCAGCGAATTGCTGGGGGCTGACGACGCTCAACTGAGCTCCGAAAGCATGTCACTTGATCTCCGAGACGTTTGCGTTGCCCATGGAGGATGGTCCATGGGTGGTCGTAATGGTTTGTTGCATGTTTAATAATGGCTCATGATGGCTATTGATGGTGTGGTCGATAGATTGTTAGTAGATGACGGTTATAGTGGTAATTAGCCATGGTGGCTTTGTAAACATAAATGATGGTGAGTGCTTAATGGTCGATAGTCGATCGTTGAGGATGGTGAAGACTGGCTATATAATTATGCTTGATATTGTTCCGCACTGGTTGATCCTAACCCATGTGCTGTTGATATTGCAGATGATTTATAGTGGTTAGGAATCTATAATCACCAGCAATAGCGAAGAGACAACAAACAACAACAAGAATATGAACAATAGGAACATGTCGACGTTGATGATGCTTTTTTTGGAGTCAATATCTAAACTAATTAAACAAGAAAGTTGGAAATACATCCAACTACAACAACAGGATTGTCATGGTAATGGGTTGTTTTCCAGAGTTTTGGATGATGCCCAGCCCTCCTGGTGGCTACCACCTACCACCGCAAAGAAGGTGATCGTCGGGGCTGCCCGGAGTAGGTCCATTTCGGGCGGCTTGTGTTGAGGGAGGGTGTTTATCAAGCCAGTTTGGGGACCCAAAAAATCGTTGGTTTGTTACTAAGACTACTTAGTGACTAAGAATTGGTTTGGTACTAAGAATGGTTAATGACTCAGAATTGGTTTGTTACTAAGTTGGTTTCTTGATTGATGGCGAGGTTAATGACTTGAATGATTTGGGGGATCCCCTGTTTTGAGAAACCGCCATATGGGCGTGGGGCATCACCCCCAAAACCCATGGGTCGGTGAACACCCCAGCCGCTTGACTGGTTCGGCCATTGAGGGGATGTGAACAGCCAGGAATAGTGTTGGCCCACAGCCATATCAATATGATGGTCCATGATAGCTGCTACGAATTGTTAATTATGTTAGATGTGTGAACATATTTGATTATTAACTATTAACTGTCAGTTAACTATTAACTTTTCATTGACTACTTAACTTGTTAGTCATTCTGGACAAAGCAGTTTTCGCCATTCATTGGATCATGGCGAAAGCCTCAATAAAGCTCTGGCAGATGAAGCCGCCTTCCGATGGTTTACTGGCCATCCATATCTGACCCTGACCTTCGCTAAGGCAAGACCTCAAGGAGCGGAGATAGGGCAGACAAATAGGTGGGAAATGGGATCCATGCGTTGGCCAACATGTCCCGCTAGCATGAATTAAGCACTGATTGAATTGCAAAGCACGTGATTTAACCTAGTAACCAATAAGTATTTGAAAAATCAACTAACAAGCAATGGTCAAATGGTGGTCAATTGGTGGTTAGCATGACAATGAATGATGGTCAGTGTGGTGATTGAAAATCCTTCATGATCCATGATTGTTCTGGTACTTGGTATCCCTCAGGGATTAGCTGCGTATAACTCTGAATAGCATTACTTCTTATTCGGAATACATTCATTAGCGATTATTAGCCACTCGTAGCTGTAAAACCATCCGAATACTCAAACATTGACCATGTTGCCATTACTCAAAGATTCAGATCAGCCATCGATCACCTGGTCTAACTGTGTGGTGCTTGGGTTGGCGCGCCAAATGTGGGTGGGAGACTGGAATCCATCGCAAAGCGCAGCGGTTTGTTGTCGCCAGTAGCTTTAGAATATGAATTTGGTTGGTGATTGGTATATACTTTTTCGGTCATCTAATATTTGGTATGGTTGGTTGATGTTCGTTGATTGTATTGCTTTCTGTAGATGTTGCATTGTAAAGTGATCATGGCGTGACATCGACGAAATGGCTGCAACATTCTGCTTTTCTGCATTCTATACCAACATTTACGAATCTTGTTTGTTGATTTATATTTGTCATAAGAAACAACATAACAACTATGTACCTCTAGCATTCCTATATGTTTTTTGGTACATCAATTAACTCAATCCTGCTAATCAACAGACACACAGTATCGTGGGTGGTTGGCGCTATGTTTTTCTGTTGACCAAATAGTAAAACAAGCACACCATTTGTTGCACATGCCGGTCAATGATTCGGCCAGGTTCAGAACCGATGGTGAATGGTTGCCCAACTATTATTAACATCATGATTATTCACTATCAATGTGTAAGTTTAAAATACTAACTAGTAGAAACCATCATTGTCACTAATTAAGCATCATGCATCAATAGTAAGCAGTGTCAAAGAAGGCCAAACCATCATTAAAGCATCTTAAACCATGATTTCTCAAAATTGAGACTTCTGAAAAAAATACACACACAAACAGGACAGTGAGTTAAGCATCATTGTCATAGAACACCGTTGGCGAGCAGTCTTGATAATCAGTACGATCCATTTGTTGTCAGTAAACATTATTTACCCATAGGTCATCATCCTCAGAAATTTAGGAAACATAAATTAGTCGCAAAAGACATGGTAACCTGATCAACCATGCTGTCAACCTTCATGAGCCATCGTGAACAAGCAGTAATCAACCCTATTGGCGATCACCAACCACTATAAACCGCTGTTGACTGTCACTATAGCATTAAGCCATTGTTATAAGCCATTATCAACAACTAGTCCTGGTTAATTTTTACCTAACCATCATAACGAGTCATAAACCCCAACAGTTCACCACTTGTTAACTAATCAGGAGCAGATAAACCCCATAGTCCTGTTGGTTATACCAACACTCATCACCATCAATTGCCATTATGACCGAGCATATCTTTGATAAGCCCGATCAGTTCCCATAGTTAACGCTGGTCAAACGGGTATCAAACACTATTAAACATCAGTAACCAACGTTATCAATTATGATATTGTTAATGACGATATTAATGCTGATAAGCAATGATGTCGACTAATTAATGATAATTAACATGTGGAACTGGTATTATCAAGCGATAATGATGTCAGTAATCACCAATGTGTAAACATCATTATGAACAACCGGAATTAAACCCATCATTGACCCACCATTAACCGATATTACTGCTGGTTATTCCCATCATTAATGATGTTTTTTTTCCAGGACGTTTTGTCTCGATGATGGGTTATTCCCGGTATTCATGATCAATTCCCGGATCATGGTTCAATTTTCATAATACCATGGATGGTCATTGAGCAATCATTGAGCCATGATCAATTCCAGGATGCCAATTTTCTTAACATCAACTCATGCTTAACTTGAGCTGTGAAAAATCATCAATTCACTCATGGCTTTTCCCATCATTACTTGATGATTTTTTCTCATAGATGCTCATCCAATTTTCCCATCAAATCATTCAAGGCTCAATGACCCCCTATGAGAAAAGATCATTGGAAAAACACATCATCAATCCCATCATTACTGCTGGTTCTTCCCATGATTCATGGCCAATTTTCATCAAATCATTCATATTTACCTACTATAGATGGCTTCTCCCATGGTCATCCAATTTTCCCATCAAATCATGGCTCAACGACGACTTTTCTGCAGGACTGCTTGCCCTCCGTGGTTGCCGCTGCGGAACGCACGGCGCAGCGTTGGAACGGCCTGCGCTTGGTCTATGCCACCATGGCCTATGGACAGCGTGCCGTGGCGGCTGGGAGTGGACCAGGGCTTGGAACGGTTGAGGATGGGGAGAAATGAACCGTTCGAACTCCTGGTTAGCTGCTAGTTGATGGTTAGTTGATGGTTAGTTGATGGGTAGTTGATGGGTAGTTGATGGGTAATGATAGTCGATTGATGGTTGGTTGATGGGTAATGATAGTCGATTGATGGTTGATGGTCAGTTGATGATGATCAAAGATAGTGAATCAAGTTGAATTATAGTGGATTTGACGCTTGACAAGATTGTCAGTTCATGGTTTACGGTGCAGAATGATGATGATAATAAGTGGGTAAGGCTGGTGAAAGGTGGTGAATGATTGTGGTTGACGGTACAGGCCGCCGAAGATGCACCCAGATATCCACTGCACTGGAAGCACCTAACTTCGTGGGTGCTTGGGTGATCAGCAAGCAGTTCTCCGGGATCACAAATCCTGCAGGAATTCCCTTGGGACGGTGTTGAGTCATGATGCCGGGCCAGGAACTTGGCCGTGGAGCTGTTCCCAAATGTGACTTTCTGGCATTGCAAAGGGTTTCAAAGCATCCCTCTCCCAGTTTTAAGAAAATCAAAGTTTATTGAGCCGTGATCGGATTTTGAAAAAAATACAAGCTGAGTCGCATGTGCTTGTCAGCAGCTAAGCAAGGACGCTTGCATGATTTTCAAAGCAGGTGTTTGCGCAGCGTACTTCCCATACCGCCTGCGTATGTTTCTCGTGCGCCCAGAAGTGATACGGCGCGCCAACCTACTTCCCAGCAACTGATATGTTATTCCAAAGACAACTGATGCTATTGGGAAAAGTTCTGAGAACATTTGCAGACCACCCTCTCCATGTTTCCGCATTTATTTCTGGTACGGCGCAGCCTGCTACGGACAAGTTTGTAAGACGAACTGGAGGGCCAAGACGTGAGTGGGTAATGGTAGTTAGGGATAAGGCCTGTTAGCTAGTTGGCGCTCGTTGAGTCATAACCAGACGTGTGCAAGATGCACTCGTTTGGAAACGCTCAGTGATGACATCTTTATCACCTTTTTGCTCACGCGCCGGTGTATAACTGACTGAGTCAGTGAGCCATTATCCACCATTTGGAACCATTATAATTAACTCCATCAGCGACACGCTATCGGCATTCAGTAACCAGCCACCCTTAACCACCAGTAAGCATTTACGAATCACCAAGAACCAGCCATCACCACTAATCGACCACTACAAAACTATAACCAGCTATAATCACCATGAGCTTCACGAACTTCAACCCCTAAACCAGCACTAAGCATCACTAGCTTCACCAACCAGCACGAACCTCAACCACCACCAGTTCCCCGTGCCCTGCTGAGGCTTCACTCCGTACATCAGCCGTTTCCTGGGCCGAGCCACTGCTCTCTCGGTGACCTTCGTCACCTTCTGCCTGGATGACGCGGCCTACGACGCCTGCGTGGCGGTCAAGGGCCTCTGCGTACGAGGGACGCCCTCCATCCTCAACAAGTCACTGGGACCCACTTGGGCTGACATGGGTTGACCATGATGACCAGAGTTTGCTGATGTTCAGGTCTTGCTTATTGATGATTAGCCATCAGTAGTCATCAAAATTGAGCATCAATTGAGAGAAGAGAATGGTAGATTGTGAGAGAAAGAGAGAGAGAGAGAATATGAGAGAAAAGAGAGAAAACAGAGAGAGGGAGAAGAAGAAAATGTTATTGATGATGATGATGATGATGATGATGATGATGATGATGATGATGATGATGATGATGATGATGACGTTCATCAGTTGGTGATTGATGACCAGCCATCATAATCAGACAGCAGTTAACCATCAATAAGCAATTAGTTACCATGAAAGATCGTCATGGTTGACATTCATTTGCCTCTGGTCATCGTTTGCATAGCTGGGTCCAGAATACAACATTCATAGTTTCTTGGAATGGCCATGTTTCAGAGGGCCGTGTTTGACTACCAAAGAATAACCAGCACTAGCCAATGTAGTCCTTCTTGTTGTTGCTGGTTATTGATCGTTAGCATGTGGGAAGAAAAGCATCAATAAGCAAAAACGAGTCAGTTATAAAGACACCAACCTAACAAGCTGCGTATTTGATCGTTACCCAGCGCTGTTTCAACCAAATTGCTCAACGGATTGAGAGCCTACAAAAGAGTTCGCTGTTGCGTCATGTCCAATCGGACCTTTGCTTCTTTATTGATAGTCATCCTACTTGCACTCGAACCTAGCAGTGCAAAATCACCATTATTGGTAAGTGATCCACAAATAAAATAGTGGATTACAGTATCTATTGCTATTTTAGATCACCACTAGGTAGCTCCAGCTACCATTGGTTCTACATGGAACCCACCGGTTTCGACAGTTACGTCCGGGGCAAGCAGTGCCAGGTTCACTTTACCGCTGGTCCTGCTCCATCAGATGCTGGTCAGCGATTACCACTTGGGGAAGATCATACGGGAAATCAAGCCTTGGGTTTAATGTTGACCCCTTGGCTTAAAAACTGTAGGATGAAGCTAAACCATAGGTTTATAGTGGTTAAATGTGCTTAATGAGGGTTGATGGCGTTGGTTTTTGCAGGGATCATAAGCGACAATCATGGTAAATCCATAGGTTGATTAATCTGGGCGTACCATTTTTATAGGAAACCAGTTGACTCAACTGGTAAATACCCCCTATTAGCATAAATGATCATGCCTATTGGGATGATCACTTCGTTTATGAGTGTTGTGACCAGTGTTGTCACACAGCTGTTTCCCATGGCACAAGCAAGTGACCAGACTTGGCATTTATCCTTTCTTGGAGGTGCATACCGCGCAAAAAACTGGTGAAGTCATGGCACCTTGGGGAACTGACCCAGACTAACCCTGCTGATATCCCAAGAAACTAACCATTGTTGCATCCCAGTTCTATCCGCAACTGCGCATCCGTTGGTTGTAAGGAACTTGGAGAACTACGGCTATGGAATGGGCATAGTTCTCCCAAGTAATCCTGGTTCTTAGTTGACCCCGGTTATAATCCCTATTGGCTATCCAACTTCTGATGTTACCCGAGTTAATCCACCAACTTAGCTCCCAGTTGTCCCCCTAAGTGGAACCCTGGTGGAGTCACCCGGGTTCTATCCCAGTTGGAGCACCATAACCCCAGTCGTAACCCACTTGTTCTTGATTATATCCCACTTAACGCTGGTTGCATCCGCAACTATACCCCAGTTGAACCGCCTAATTAAGGGAGATAGTTATAACATATTGTAACCTACCCGTTAGCCCTAGCTATAACCCATCCCAGCTAGTTGGCTTCAATCATATGTCATGTTCCCTAGTATTACCAAATGGTCAGGCTTGAAACCAAAGAGGTTCCAGTTAGCCCTAGCTACAACCCACCCAATCCCCGAAGGTTGGAACTCTAGTGTTAACCCTGCTTCCCAGTTCGCGTTAGTTCTAACCTATTAACCCATCCCAGTTGGCCCCCTGTTGAACTCAGGAACTATACCTGTTCTCCTGGTAGTTTATCCTGGTCAATCCTGGCTAATTAGGTTGGAAGCCTAAGTCTCAACCCTTGCTCCTGTTGAACTGTTCGCCCAGTCCATCCCGCTGCTGTATTCATCCGAGTTAGCCCTGCCAGTCATCCCTGGTATCCCATCCCAGTGGGCCCCCTGTTGCCGGTGCTGTTGCACTGTGACCAACTCATCCCAGTCAGCCCATCCCGCTATAAGCGACCATCAGCAATTGTACTCAGGAACGATACCTGTTCTCCTGGTAGTTTATCCCAGGATTAGGATCAACTTCCAGCTGTCAATCCCAGCCATCTATCAGCAGTTGTACTGAGGAACTTGGACGTCTTCTGGTTGGACCTGGACGTCTTCCTCTTCCAATCGCCTACACCTTCGCTGGCCATGCACCTACGACAGCAGCCCACGGCCGAGCTCTTGGTCTCGGGCGCCTTTGCGGCTGCATGGCGCAGCACTGGGGGCTTGGGAGGTGGTTAGATGGGGCCCTGGGGGTCAGTACCAAGGCTTCATGGTTGATACTAGGTATAGATAAAGATATAGATAAGAGTTTGGAAGAAGATGGCTGATTATAAGTAGATGTGGGTGTTTCTCAAAATAGGGAACCCCTCAAATCATCCAATAGCAATCATCTTTTAGTAATAAGCAGACCATTTTAGCAGACCATTCTGGGGGTCCCCCATTTTAAGAAACCACTCTATAGAGAGGCGTATAGTATATAGATGACAGTCGGATCTATAGATGTACCAGGGTCAATCGATAGATCTGGATGTCTATGGTTATATAGATATTAGTCTTGTTCATAGATGTTCATTAGATGATACAGTAGATTAATGCTGGTCAATGGTTGACAACAGAGAGTAGATGATACTAGAGTAAACAACAATGATACTGGCCAAGATAGATGTTCGCAAGCTGGTTGATGTGCTGTTGGATCTTTGGAAGGAGGTGTCAAGTGATCATTGCTGCTCCACTTTTTAGGGTCCCAGGTGTTGAGCAACTGCTTGGTGACTGATAGACAAAAAAGTGGCTGGTGTACCTAGCTGCTTAGTGATATAGGGGAGATCAATTGTGGCAGATTGTGATAAATTGTGACTTTTACCTAGCTGGTGAATGATGAATCGTAAGGGAGATCCACCAACACTCGTCGGTGATATACAAGCTGTTTATGGCGATTTGGGTCAGTATGAACTATAAAGTTTATGGGGGATAATAACCAACAATGATGGTGAATACAATCGTTGATGATGGTTCAACAGGGGTGCAGGGTTCTGATGCAGGATCATGTGGGCAGCCAACAATCTGAGTCGCTGTTTCATCACACGATGGATCTACACAGGTGATGTCAAAAAAGGAAACATCCTTCCCAAATAGAAATGCTGAGATGCATCACTATCGAAACGAGTGGTCAGCTGATTAAGTGAGTAGGACCATCGCAGAAAAAGCAACCAGTCGTTCAATGACATTGTCAGTTGCCCTGCCCAGATCATCTCTCGCATGATGAAGTCAAGTGGTGGAACCGCTGTTCTTTCATTCAGAATCATTTGTTTAGCCAATAATGGTTGAAAGATCTGAATCATAAACCACAATAGTTGATCGATAATGGTCGATCATCATCTGTTCAGCTTGGAAAAACTTATCTTGGAGAGGTTACACACCACCAGCAAGTGATCAACCCAGCACAGTCATGGCGACCGGCCATGACGCGTATGGTTCCTGAATCATGACCATACCCACTGATACTCATAACCAACCACTTTGATTTGGCTGTAGTGTCGTGTTGATCATTGACTTACTAAGTGTTAAGATTAGGAATCAGTATCAATGCTCAAAAAAGCAGAAAGGTGGGTCACAACCCAGGCCCATGATTATTAGGCCCCACTGTTGATCAATGAATCTTTGGGTATGGGGATTGTATGGTGATGGGACTTGGGGGCCACCGAGGTTGATTGCATTTGCAGTGGCATGGTGTTCTTCCGTTCCACCCCGAGGGTCGGGTGCTTGGTGGGTTGGGATTGGCAGGTTGCTGCTGCTGTTACTGGTTGGGCTGATGCAAGGACCTCGGTAGAGCCCGATGGGGTTGATGAGGCACCATGGGTTTGATTTAACAGATATAATTTCAGAAGAATGCTCAATTGCAATTTATTCCGTTGGATGTTTGTTAAAATGATGACAGTTGATAAGCAGTTATGAACAAATATCCTTTCTGAGTGACTAGCTATGTTTGGCTTCTCATTGGGGGATTCTACTGGGTGGCATATGGCGACTCATCGTTTCTTGCGGCCAGAACTTTGCAGATGGTGTGCGTGGATGAAAGAAAGCAGCCACCTGTTTGGAAGTCCAACCTTTTTGGGGACGAGTATTGATAACAAATTGCAACCGATTATGTGCACCCCGTTGTTAGCAAATCTGGAACATGTTGTCCGTAAAATCTATAAGAACCGGTTATCCATCATGTGCTGTCCAGATATATGTGGAGCCAGATCTGGAACATGTTGTTCGGAGCAACCTGTCATATAGTTAATAGTAAAAATGCTGGAATATGTTGCCAAGATGTATACTTTACGGATGGCCCGCATGCATTGAAACCTTCTAGTAGGAGAGCTTGCCAGTGGCCTTGGAGTCATGTATCTTCAGTCACATTTTTCAGCAAGCTGCGGATTTGATATTGGGCTGACTGAGCACCTGGTTCGTGGTGGATGCTGATGATCAGCGTATGTAAATGCTATCATAGTCGGGTTCACAGCGTGCTTATGATGTTTTCTTTCCTTGGATCTAATCTACTGTCTAAGTGATTTGGTTGCTACGCCAACTGGGAAACCTTTGGCTTGCTGGGAACCTCCAGTAATCCAACATGGCAATGGAGTATCATCGTCATCATCATCATCATCATCATCATCATCATCATCATCATCATCATTGTTATCGTCATCGTCATCGTCATCGACATCCTCATCGTCATCACCGGTATCATATCCCAAGTACGCTTGATTTTGGATAGAATTAACCACCAACAACTATCATTGACGACGTTATGTATATACGTGATTATGATTCTCATTATTATAGTGATTTACCATCTCGATGTAACATATGACGTTGGCATGATCAACCACCAGTATGAACCACCGGTGACCCTTATGTTTACGACATTTAACCCCCATCAACCATCATTAAATGACGGTCACCATTATCGACCATTCACCACTAATCATGGTTAACCACCACTAGCTAACCATCATTAACCACTCATTAGCCACCATCAACCATCAGCCATCATTACCCAGCCATGATCATCTCCAAGGTGGGCGCAACCAGTAACTCAGCCATGCTTCAATGACCAGGGTCCTGAGAGGGACCCAACACACCCAGCTGCACCTACCCAGCTGCACCTACCCAGCTGCACCCACCCAGCTGCACCTACCCAGCTGCACCTACCCAGCTGCACCTACCATCAACCATCATTACGCTCCTGTCATTCACCATTTTATCATTAACCGTTTTACCAAGAAGCAGTTAGTTCACCAACAGCTATCTTGTAGTTGAAAGCAGTTACAACGTTACAGCTATCGTGAACCATCATTAGGCAGTTAATCAACCACCATGAATCATCATTATTCATCACTAAGCATCACGAACCATCATTGACATGCATCCACTTCTATTAACCCTCACTAACTCCGAGAGATGACCCTGCTGATGGCTACCAGTAACGTCACCCAGCCACCAATTCGGGTGATGGAATCGGTCCCGGCCAGGTGAAGGCCTGGTTGACGAAGTTGTTGATTTGGATGCACCTGAGAGCAGTCCTAGAGTGGTCAGCCGAAACCATTTTTCACCATGAGCCGAAGCAATGAGAATGGTCTGCTGGTGGTTGATTATCGTCAGTAGTGATCAGCTAATTATTTGTTGATTGTCGATTGTTGTGCTTACCAGAACGGTTTGCTGGTTGATGGTTGATTGGTTTTCGGTTTCAACGAGAACAATCGATACCATCACAACAGGTGACCACCATGTGCTTATCAGAACGGTTTGCTATTGTTTTCTGAAGCTAATTGTTAATGGTGTTTTTTATCGTCAAGTTGATGATCGGTTTTTCTCGTTAATAGTGATGGTTGGGGATTTCTGATGGTTGCTGGTTTACTTTATCAACTTTTAATGGTTGTTTTTTATCCTTAATCGTGATAGTGATCAGCTAATTCTTTGTTGAAGGTTGGTTGTTAATTATTGGTCGTCAATTGTTGATCGTTGGTTTATTATCGTTGATAGTGATCAGCTAATCATTTGGATTTCTCAAGCCATTGGGAACCGGTTGGAACACCCAAAGCTGTGGATGGTTTATTGCGGAATAGTTGGTTAATATCAAGGATGATCGAAGGAAGTTTAGAAGTCTAACTTCCGACAATATGGACAACTCAGCTAGGGTAGATCGCCTATGCAGATGTGAGAAAGAAGAGATGTGAGAAAGATGAGAGTGCGAGTGCGCCAAAATGTTAGGAAAGTCGCGAAATGCTGTGTTTTGCAAGGTTTTGTGCATCATGAGGGTCAAGAAGGGTACCTCGCTAAAGCGGCGGGTGCGGACCACTGTGGCGGAAGGTGTGTGCAAAAATCGTTAAAAAACCTAGGCGCGAAGCACATGTGGAAGTCAAAATCGTAAAAACACTACATGCTCGGAGCACTTTTGGAAGTTGCAACTTGCAAAATCGTTAAAAAACCTAGGCGCGAAGCACATTTGGAAGTCAAAACCGTAAAAACACTGCATGCTCGGAGCACTTTTAGAGGATTCCACGTTCAAAATCGTTAAAAAACCTAGGCGCGAAGCACATTTGGACGTCAAAATCGTAAAAACACTACATGCTCGGAGCACTTTTGGAAGTTGCAACTTGCAAAATCGTTAAAAAACCTAGGCGCGAAGCACATTTGGAAGTCAAAATCGTAAAAACACTGCATGCTCGGAGCACTTTTAGAGGATTCCACGTTCAAAATCGTTAAAAAACCTAGGCGCCGAGCACATTTGGAAGTCAAAATCGTAAAAACACTACATGCTCGGAGCACTTTTGATGACTCATGATTCTCAAAACTGGCACGCTGCCTGCGCGCGAAGCAAATTTTTAAGATAAAATCTTGTACCAAAATAAAAACTGCAATTTTACTAGCGTTTCGGGCCACTTTTCGGAGATGTCATATGATCATGAAAATTGGCACGCCGCCTGCGCGCGAAGCACATTCTCACGTCCGAAGTCGCAAAAACTCGTGGTTTTTAACAAGTTTTGAAAGTTGCATGTCCGAAAAAGTGCACGCGGCCAGGGCGAGAAGCACATTTTGAAGCAAATGTGTCAAAACACAGCACGTTTTGACACTTTTTGAACACAGGAGACAAAAGTAGGAAAACACTTGCGTTTCGCGTCACTTTTCGTGATTTATGTGGCCAAAATGTGCACAACGCTTGCGCGCCAAGCACATTTGCAGGTCAAAAGTAGCAAAAACACTTGATGATCGGAACACCTTTGCAAGGTCCATTCATCAAAAGTGGCCAAACACCTAGATGCAAAACACTTCATGATTCATGATCGAAGCACATTTGGAAGGTAAATGAATAGATAGACGAAAGATGGCTAGACAAAGAGGTAGCCAGATAGATCGACAAGTCGATAGTCAGATCGATGGGTGGCTAGATGGATAGTCAGATACATAGATGCATCGATGGATGAATAGATGGATAGATAGACATGGATAGATAGATAGATAGAATAGCTAGCATAGATAGATGGAATAGACAGACAATTGGATAGCCAGATTCAGATGGCTAGATGGGTCGATAGATAGACAGATAGGTAGACGAAACGAGAGTCAGATAGAAAAGTAGATAGATAGTCAGGTAGATAGACAGAAAGATAGACAGATGGACACATAGATGATCAGACAAATAATTCGGTAGATAGATAGACAGATAGATAGATAGGCAGATAGATAAATAGATAGATGGACAGGTAGATAGATATATACATAGACAGAAAGATGACGAGATAGATAGTGAGGTAGATAGAAAGACAAGTACATAGGCAGATAGATAAACGAATAGATCATCAGATAGATAGATAGATAGATAGACAGTCAGACAGACAGAAAGAAAACTGATCCACTGAGAGAAAGATAGCTAGACAGATAGGCTGCCAGTCAAGTGGCCAGATCGATGCTCACATTGGTAGGAAGTCAGGCCCAAGTGATGTTCAGTTCTCGGATCCCTCGGACAATCAATCGTCGCAACCACAACTGCACACTCCTATAGTGCTCCTATCTTGGAAACTTCCGCCACCGCCTTGTGCGGTACTACTGGTAATTAATTGGGGACCCTATTTTGAGAAACCACCATATTGTTGATAATGATTAGTTGTTGCTGATAGTGGTCAGTAACGATGGTCCATCAGTGGCAAACCATCATCAACCAGTGCATTGTTAAATGATGTTGGGGAGGCTTGATTAAAATAACACGCATATTTTTCTGTGCAAGAGTTAAGTTCTGCCCCACAAAGCAGGAGAGAGCCCTGATGAACCAATGATCGAAGCGTCACCAGGTTTTGTTTCACGTAGTAAACGGTGATCAACCATCACAAGCCAAAATCCACCAGCAACAATAAGCATCAAGCATGGTGATTAAGTATCAACTATTAGCTATCGTTATTATCCACCATCATTAACCATCACTACTGAACCAGTTCCATTCAACCATTTTTTGTTGGCCTGGGTAGAACCATCCCTAAGTTAAATCTACTACAACTGGTACCCAAACCTGAACTGACCAAAACATGAACTGGGGGTTACCCCCATTTTGATCAACCACCCTAAGGATAGTTGCCCAAACATGACCGAAGTGGACAACCCCTTGGGGGTCGACCTAGGTATAACCATCCCTACGAGCACGACCAGAAGCTCTTCAACGCTTTCCTCCGCGCCGGCGAACGCGTGTGCTTCGACCAGGAGCTTCCCGTGACGCCATCGGAGATGCCCAGCGACTTGGAGTGCCGTTGGCGGTCCATCGCGGCTCGTTCCGCCGTGGTGGTCCCCATAACTTTGGGGTTTCCCAACAGCTTGAGAAACAATGAAATAGCACTTGTTTAGCCATGATTGTTTGATATTGTCCCCTATTATTGACCATTATGAATGGTTATATAACCCCTATAAAAACCATCAACCAGGTTTGATTAATCATGGTTAACCAGTTTATATTTGCTAAGCATTACAATCTCCCATTTGTTGGTCATTGTCCCTTGTGAAGCACCAGTATCACTGGTTATAACCCCAGCTGCCACCAAGCATCACTACCATCATCAGCGACCATCATTTCCCACCATCATTCCCCCAGCCATTGTGATCCCATCATCTACCATCGTCAACCAACTTAGGCAGTTTACCATATCAATGATAATCAACTAATTTGTTGATAATCAATGAACTAGATATGGCAACCATATCATCATGGTAATGGTGACTTGCCATCTACCATCAATATCTACCATCTCTTGATCAATCACCAACCATCATCAACCATCATCAACCAACATCATGGGTGGTTACCGTCAACCATCCATCACTTACCACCACCAGCGAACCATTGGCAGAGCTGGTTCCCAGCTAACCGCATAAACTAACTTAGGTTTAGGTTCCCATCTAGGTTTATGGTAGCTTAACCATCTAACCAGCTAACCATCTACCATGAAACCACAAAATCAGACACCATTAACCATCCCTAACCACCACTAACCACCACTAACCACCACTAAAGGCGTTGGTTTCCTAATCATCCTAAACATTAGAATCCCATCATCTACCATCATCTAACCATCTAACCATCCACCAATGGCAGCTGCTGGTTGCCCCGGTCCCCGAGTTTGGAGCTTCCTGGACCCCGAGACCCAGTTCACTTCCGCGCGCCATGTGGACGCAGCGGGCTGGACGGGGGACCCGGACCGCATCGTGGCGTTCCACATGCTGCGCCTGGGCAGCGATGAGAAACGGCCGGGGCCCGGCGGTGAATTGGTGGCGTTAAGCCGTTAAGCGTGGGAAGTGGTGGTTTTACTACGTTTTACCATGGTTAGTATGGGGCTAATGATAGGTTTTTTTAGGAATTGATAGTAGGGTTTATGATAGTAGGGTTTTTGTGGGGTTATAGGGTTTATTCACTTGGTTAGCTTTGGTTATACGGTTTTACTTGGGGAGTGGTGGGTGGGGTTTTATAGGGGCAAGCATGGTTAGAACTGTGGTAAATGATGGTTTGGTAATACGGGATAATAACCAAGAATAACAGTGGTTTAACTACAGTTAATGGTTGAAATAATGATTAGTGTTTGATTGATGGCGATCTGGTTGGATACAGTAGTTGGAGGCTTAACAAGTTAAGAATGCTAGTTGATTAAGCATGTGGGCCAACTACTGGGTGCTTGATGGTTGATTTGAGGTAAATTGATGGCGATTTGATGGTTAGATGTGGTTGATTGGTGATTACGACTCATCAGTCATGGATAATTTGTGGCTAAACATGGTGAATTTCTGGTTGATCAGTGATTTCTGGGTAGTTGTTGGTATTGGTGAATGATGGTTCGTTGACTTGTTAACCACGATGGTAAAAGGCAGTCTGTACGTAGTTGCACCTCGTTGTTTCACAGCCTTCTGATGCTTTCGGGCGAGATGGGGGTGGAGGTGGGCATAATTGCGTCCGTTTGCATGCGCAGTTGGTGACATGCCTTTGTTGTAGATTTTCTTTGTTCAAGATCCTTTCTTTGTGTTTTGTCGGTGGTCTCGTGGGTAGAAGAACGTTGGGTCATTGAAGTCACTTTGCTAACTCCTTCGGAGAAGTTGCTTTGGGCATTGCTTCGTGTTTACACTTCGGTCCGGTCAGGTTCGGTCGTGTCAATCCTTTGCGGGGACTTTTGGCTTCTTGTGTTTTTTCCTGGCTTCTCCCTTTGCCACCATGAACCATCATTAACCACTACTAAATCACTACTATTAATCACAGTGAACCATCAGGTAAGCATTGGTAACCATTGGTTGGACATCAGTAAGCATTTCCAACCACCATGACTAACCACTATTAACTGTCAGTTCGTTATTATAAATCAGTCATGATAACCATCAGTCATAGGAACCATTGGTTGGACATCAGTGACCACGAACCAACCAGGATTTACATTCATTGACCATCACTAACCACTACCAAATCACTACTATCAACCATCCTCATTACCCACCATTTAACTATCCCTTGAGCCTCAATCATCCCTGAAGCCATCTTTGACAAATCTTTGAAGCCATCTCTGAGGAAACTTCCCTTCAGCCTCAGTAATATTCCCTAACCATCACCAACCACCATTAACCACCATGATGAACCACGATATACCATGGTTTACCACCAGGAACTAACCGTCCCTCAACCACCCATAACCACCATGAACCACTACTAAATCACTACTATGAACCATCATGACTAACCATCATTAACCATCCCTAACCACCATGAACCAACACTAACTAACCACCATTAGCCATGGTCAACCACCACTCGTAATGGTCAACCACCATTGACCATGGTTTACCACCACTAACTAACCACCATTAACCATGACTAATCATCATTAACCATCATTAATCACCGCTAAATCACCACTAACCACCATGACTGGACCATGACTGGACCATCCTCAACCATCACTATGGTATATAACTATGGTTAACTATGGTTGATTATAATGATATACAACCAGATAATCCTAACTATAGCTATATAACTATGGTATACCACAATATTAATTATGGTCACCATTAAGTATGAACTATGCTATACCATTATAATATATTAATAACAATACTTAATATCATGTATTATCATGGTATACCATTACTGGTATATATTAACTATATAATAGTATAATACTTATAATAGTATAATACTTATAATAGTATAATATATTAATAACTATATTATTATAATTCATGGTGAGTCATGATATCCTAACCATTACTATGGTTAACCACCACCATGACTCACCATGACTCACCAGGCACGGCGACAGCGATCAGACCTGGGCCTCGCGTCAGTTCGCGCAGCGGAACCACCTGGGCGCCGGCTACATGCCGTTGCTGGAGCCCCGCCTGGGACCGGTTTGATGCGGTGGAAAGCAACGCCTTTAGTGGTGGCTAGGGATGGTTAAATGGTGGGTTAATGGTGGTTAAATCGTGGGTAAATGGTGGGTTAAGTGGTGGTGGTTGACCATGGTTGATCTTGGTGGTTGATCATGGTGGTGATTGAGTCTGAGTAAGTAGTGGTTAATAATAGTTAATGTTGGCAAAACTGATGGGTAGTGGTTAGTTAAGTGATGGTTGATGAGTTGGCTAGTGGGTAATTATCGCTGAGTATGATTAGAAATGGGTAGTTAATGTTTCATTCGTGATTGTTGATGATATCGAACTGACAGTCACTGGTTGCTTGATAATAGTTTTTGATGGTGAACTGATGGTCAATGGTCAACAAATGAGGGTTGATGATGCTTGATAGTTTGTGATAATCAATATAGAACCACAATACTGACCATGATAACACTAATAAACAATAATGTTATAATGGTCAACCGTATCCACACGAGCGATATTGACCAAGGGATTAAGTGTTTCATCCTACTAAAATCACAGCTAAGCCAAGTGTTCATAACGAACAGTGATGGCCAGGAAAGGGCTTTGTCATGGTGAAGAATGCTTATGTATGGTCTTGAACCATCAATGGTGATGGGTGGTGAGTAGCTGGTGCATGAATGGTTACCCTTTGCCAAACTAACCTGGCTGCGCTGAAAATCAACATTTTTAAAGGTATAACCATAGTAGATAGAGGATTTTCTACGCAACCAGGTTAGGTTGCCAGAGTATAATGGTGGAGCTGTATCAAGCATCTATTGAGATCTCCAACTCAGAATATATGGTCAAAATGGTCATAATTGTTTATTGCAAGTGTTAATGGTTTATAATGTTTCAGAAGAATATATGGTTCATCAATTTAATGGTTCATACTATGATCTCCAACTAATAGTTTATCAATGGTTAATGGTAGAGCTACTATCTAGTTATGAACGATGACCAGAAGAAACCGAGAGATCTCGGGGGATACCATCCGCAGCAGTTGCTAGGCAGATGAGTTGGCTGGACGGAAGCTCTGTTGGTGAACCTTCATGGTTGGTCATAAAAGGTTTTTACAAGCAAGAACTAACAACTATGCTGGTAAATGAAGGTTCTTTTACCAATAACCAGCAAGGCTTTTTTATGGAATTATAATGGTTGGTAGTAGGAGATAACAACCAACAATGACGGTTCAACAACTGCAATATGGCTATATGGCTGCACCAAAATATCTATACAATACCCAGCTATATCTATCAGCAACCAACAATAGATGTGGTCGAACCGCTAGTTTGGAAACAATATGGTTGATGATAAGTAGATATGGGAGTTTCTCAAACTAGGGGACCCCCCGAATTCATCCATTATATAGTAACAGTTTTTAGCAATAAACCAACCATTTTCGGGTTCCCATATTTTTAGAAACACCCAACATGATGATTTGATGATCTTCTCTTGTTGCTCTTCGATGTCAACCTTGCCAGCAATGACCAAGTACAGTAGTCAAACCAAGAATCTCCAACAAGAACCATAAGCTATACCGATATGTCTACCTCATCCAGGTGGTGGACCTTATGAAGCTGTTGGCAACGGTACTTATGGAGTACGAGATCAAGCGCAGATGTAAGTACTTTCGTCGGTTGATTATGGTAGTTGAGCAACTAGTTGTCACTGTTTCTTGTAACCAGTTGTAAAACTAGTAGTAGCCCCACTAGTTCATAACTAGTTGGTGATGGTTGGTTATTATTTTCTTCTTGATAAGTACTAGTACCACTTATCAACCATTATTGACTATTGCTGCATCAACCATGGTGCTTGCACCAACATCCAGCTGCAGGATCTCTTTTTCAATCAGACGGAGCTGCCTGAGTTGTACAAAACCCCGGTGTTGCCGCACCGCATTTCGTCGGAGCTCAAAGAAGCTCTGTATCGATCAAGGTGGCCACACCCAAGGCCTAAAGAGCCTGGGAGGTGTCACGAAACTGTGCCAATGCGCTATTGAAAATAGGGTGAATGTTGGATTTGCATAGGCTTTTTCATAGGGGATAATAATAGCAAATTAACATAGCTAATGCCAACGAAATCAATCATTAATAGGGTACACAGGGTTGACCATCGGATAGCTATGGTGTCAATAGGGGAGGAAAACTGCCATTGAAGCTCAGTTACAATAGCTATGAATCTGAGCAAAGGGAGATCCAGCTGTCAATATACCACACGTTGACCCATAGATGTTGGTGATTTACCATTTAGTACATGGTGTTTAGTATGATTCTTGAATACGGGTCTCCCATTGATAAGAAAGGTTGATATCCATTGATGACATTTGTGCTGTATCACAGGGCAAAAGGAACAATCGTTCTTCAACTCTTCGTGGGTTTTCAACGATGTAGCTCCATCCTAGGTGATTGACCAGTTTGACCAGCACACTGACCAGAGGATGTCAAAAACACTTAGAAAGCAACCAGGATGGAATAAGCATAGAAACAAACAATGGTATGAATTGAGGGAGGCTAACTAGATGATGTTTGACAAGTATCACTAGACACTAGACACTTCAACATCATCGGCCACATCATCTCAGCACCAGGCGCAAGCAGCGGCAGTGCCGCCGCGTGCAACCAGTGCAAGCAGCGCCCGCGGCGCCGCGAGGCTGGCGATAGCTGGCGACCGTCGTCGTTGAATGGTTAGAAGCACCCGGGGACGGTGGTGATTTACCTCGTTCAATGCTTGTAGATAAGCTGGCATTGGTTCATTGATGGCTAGTGACTGGTTGATTGACGGTGGATTAGCAACTGCGAATGGTGATGATGAAATCTCGTTCAATGGTTGAGAAGAAGCTGGACAATGATGACTAGTTATTGGTTCATTGATTCTGTTTGTTAATGGTTGATTGACGGCTGATGGTTTATTCATGGTCGATTGATGGTTACGAATGATGGCTTATCGTGGTTGTAATGATTGAATATACATGTAGATGGTTGAATAACCACTGTCATTATTGATGGCTAATGTTTTTGATCGATGGTGACAAAGATTTTAACAATGTTCAATCATGGTTATAATTGCCTGGTGGTTACTGTTCATGGTTAGTACTCATCACCATGGTTATGATTCAAGTGTCACATGCTCTTATCATTATTGTCAAACCAAGATGAGTGACCATGATATTACCGGTGAGCCTTGGCTGATGCAATGGACAAACACTTTAGTACATTACCGCAGTTACAGATATTGATTCATCAATATTGTTTAAATCTGCAAAAATGAATACAACTGACTATGGTGCACCATAATCATAGTTATATATAGTTATATCATGTTTGGAGAACAACAAACAACAATCTGAGTTTGTTGAAAGTGATATTTAATGGTACAAGAATATCATGGTGTTGAGTTGATCATGGTTGACCGATTGACGACTCTTCAATTGAGCAATGTAAATTCCACCCGACAGACATGTTTCGTCACTATTTGATGAGCCAAATTATTTTTTTGGCTGTATGGTGGTTTCTCAAAATTGGGAATCTCCAAAAATGGTTGATTTCTTGCCAGAAATGCCTATTAATGGATAATTGAGTGGTACCGGAGCAACCCCCATGCGTATCCACTCCGGCATGGACGATGAGTATTTGATTTATTTGACCACAGGTCAGGTCTTCATCAGTTTCTCTCTGGCAAGCTGAACTGGCATTCCAGTAGGTGGCATTCAGCCATTGACCAACGGGCTGGTTTTCAAGCATGGTCAATGGTTGAATGACTGAAGATCATGCTATTTTACGATTGCTAAACATAGCTCACCACCAATGGTTTAAGAAGTCGAAATTAACACTAAATAGAAAACCACAATAGATGCTTTACCCAGAAAAAAACAGGTGATTTCAAACATCCAGAGAATCTTTTCCCAGAGTCCACGTGTCATCCTTTGGTGTCACCGGATGTCCCCGCAGTTGCGCAGGTCCGAGAGAATTGCTCCCAGTTCCACCATGACAGGTGGGATGCCGGTGGGAGCATGTAGCACGCGGTGGCTCATCAGAAATCAAGATGAATAGCCACACATAGTCATCAGAGACAGGCATGACTCAGAAACTGGTGATTGATTTAATTACTGGCATAGTCTAGTGATTAATCCATTTAATCCTCATTACTGGCCAGATCAACAAAAGAATCAGCCGCACCTATCTTTCCATGATTATCAAAAAGCATATTTGACCAATACTTACAAACCACTACAAATTCACAGTATTAGTGTGTGTTAGCCATAATGTTAGCCACAATCATTTTTACACAATCTTTATCAAACAGATTCAGTTGTTGTTGACCCCTATCAAGGCAATATGTGGCTTAGTCCAGGATTTTGTCCGCGTGACTGGAATCACCAGATATGACGATGTTTCCTGCCGCTGTTGCTATCCGAACGTGACCCGATGTTGAGTATACAACAAAACTAGATGTTAGATGTTGAGTACACAGCAAGAAACTGTCCGGAATAGTCCCTTCGAATACTTCCCCGGACCAAACTATGTGGGTTGGCAAGCGGCATGGCCAGATTACTTCCACTAATCCCCCAATGCCTAAAGCATACCATGCTTCTGGTATCAGACAGCATAAGATTAGCACTTCACCAAGCTTCTGGTGGTTGCGCAAGCCTGAAATCATCATGGCACTAGGTGATTTGAGGAGTACCACTTCAAGTACCTCTGCACCACCATTCTCGACATCTCAACCATCACTAGCCATGAATCACTTGTTACTTGATAGTTATGTTACCCTCCCTGGAATCGCTTGTCACTTGATGGTATCACCGATTTCACAGGCATAAGCACTGACTGCATCCGAATGTTCCAACAATCTCTTGGGCTTAGCGCTGCTCAGATCAGTGTTTCAGGACGGCCTTTGCACCCCAGTGTTACTCAACATAAACTGATTAACCATGATTAATCAAACCTGGTTCGTGGTTTCTATAGGGGTTCTAAACATTTATACTGGTTAATAATAGGGGATGATAACCAACAATAATGGTTAAACAGCTATTGGTAGGTGGTTTGATTGACATGTTTTTTTCCTAGTCATCATTCAGAAATGATTGGTTGACTAATGTGTTTCACATGTGTTGAGACCACCAACCAGTTAGAAACTGGTCAACCCAACAAGATTAACCAACATGTAGTCATCATTTAACCCAACAAGATGGCCAACCAGTGTCCCCCAACAATGGAAGTTGTTAACTCGTTAACCATTGGATGGTTAACCACGTATTGGTTGTTCATTAACCAACTAAAGACTATGAACTATCACCAGCCATTATTGGCTGTTCACTAGTTATGGTTATCCAGTGGATGATTGACTATTATTGAGTATTGGATGCTTGCCTTGTTCAGTTCCTATGCTTAACCATTTGCATGATTTACCATCATTACACACATTTCCTATGCCAGCGGTATACCATTATCTACAGTGATCATCGAATAATTGCTGATCTTTAACTGTAATTCACGATCATAACTCAAATCATTCAGCAATCTGAAGCATTGTTGCCCATCTCTAACTTCCTCAACTGTCATCGACTATCATCAACCATTGTCTTCCAACCACCATTGACTACGCAATTAATCGTTAACAGTTCAAAAAATCGCCGCAGCCACTATCACTATCCATTCTCAATCATTTAACCCAATGAGAATCAATCCCATCTTCTATCAACTTCCACAATCCAATCTACTTCTACCACCATCCAATCATCATCACAATCCATTCACCATCACAATCCATTCACCATCACTAACCAACTTCTCCCAAGCCAAACCCCTAGGCACTACACATCTCCAACCACCATGCCCTGCTGCAGGTCCGCCCAAGGCGGCCCCTCCCGCAGCAGCGCTGGCGCTTCCGAAGGGGCCCAGCCCTTCGGCACCAGCGGTGCTGCGGCGAAGCCACGGAAGGAACGAACAAAAAATCGAAACGCGGCAGGGGCCATGGCCATGGTCATGTTGCGGATCAACTAATGATATTGTTAGTAATAATGACCAACAATAATATCAACTAGCTGGTATTTACCAACAATAGTAGTAGGTTAATAGCTGGAATATCGCTGGTAATAGGGGATGATAACCATCAATAATGATAGGGATAATGAAACAGTAATAGAGGATAATAACTAAGAATAGCAGGTCAATAGAATATTAATAATGATATTAATGATAATAATAATATAGCTACTAGCTGGTATTTACCAACAATGACCAACAATAGTAGTAATATTGACCAACAACAATATTGACCAACGACAATATTGTTGCACTAGTAATATTAACTGGCTGGTATAGTTAAACCGGGTAGAGCTGGTATAGTTAACCGGATTAATAATATTACAATGACTAACACAATAATATTAAGTAGCGGGTCATTGCTGGTAGAGCTGGGTCAATATTGTTGTTAGTAATAGGGGATAATGACCATCAATGGTCATGTTGTGGTAACTTCCCGGGGCAGTTGATCTGTTGTGATTTGCGGGTTTTTCAATATTGATGCTATGGATCCAATAATATATTAATCAGTTGTGATTTTCGGCTTTTTCAATCAGTTGGTTTTTCAGTATGTACATGGGTGTTGCTAGAAATATGGGACCCCAAGAATGGCTGCTACTACAAATGGTTATTAATGACGGATGATTTGGGAGTACACCCATTTTAAGAAACCACCATATGGATGCTATGGATCCGATAATATAGATCGGCTAGAAATGGATCCAATTAGATCAATTTTCAACGATCATTATGAATGAAGTGGAATTTCAGGTTTGTATGAATGATGTTAATGGATATTTATGTAGTGGGTTATATATATTTTGATTTGCTTGTGATCAAGAAGGGTGGTTTCATTTATTGCAGTGGTTTCAACCGTTTATTGTTTCTCCATTGATGGCGAACCAACCATCACCAACATTGGTGAAGTTGTTCAAACGCTGGCAGTTTCATTTGGGCAACAAGTAACAACTGGTTGGTTGAAAGTCAAGGTGGTTATGATCCCGACCATGGTGTTGGTATGATTTTTACTTCTGTTTAGAGGGGATGTAACCAACAATAATGGTTCATTGTAAAAGAAAATCACAAACGATAATCGTTAAACTAGTACAGATTCATGGTGTTAGCCTCTTTTTATTTTCCCGGATGTTATTAAGGGTTGAAAACACCAATATTGATAGGGTTGGTTGACAAGCACAATCTCACCCATATTTACCAAGGGATGCTTGGTTGTCAAGCATGTTTTTCATAGGGGTGGTTCAACCACCAAGCAATTTTTGGCTGAAGCACCAATCATGGGAATGGCTGTTTGCTGCTCACGAGGATGGAGACAATGGCATTTTTCATGGTGCCTCAGCGCATGCACACGTAACACACGCCATCACTCGTCTAGTGTTACGTCTAATAGAGAAGCAACCGTGTCTTGTTCAGTCGTTCAGTGTTTGGTCCGCTGCTCACTCGATCAAGGTTCCAGATGCATTAGTTGAGATTGCGAAAATGCTTTTTAATCTAGGTAAGTGGCTCTTGCTGGGTCAATAGCCCACTTCACGGTTGCCAACGATCGCAACCATCATTGACAATCACTAGCAGTTCTTACTGATTAGCACAGTATGAACAAGGCATTTGACCATTGCAAACCAGCATCGACATCGACCTTTTTTAAAACCACTGACCATCAGTATCACCAACCACTAATCTACTACAATATGGTTAATCATCAACCATTACTATAGTAATTTCCCTAACCCACCATTGGTAGTTGCATGGACTCCCATTCATCAACCATTCATAAACCATCGCTACAACCATGCCATTACCATCAACAACCATACAACAAGTGTAACTCTATAACCATTCCAGGATCATCCCAATCATTCCAGTACTGTAAGCCATCAACCAATGGTTGATTACAATCATCAACCAGTTGTAAATCATCAACCATCAACCATCAACCATCAATCATCAACCATCACTACAAAAGGCCACACCCACCGTTGATTCACCCACCGTTCACCCGCTTGATTTCCCACGTCGTGGCCCGCCATGGACTCCCCACTCGCGGGCGCGCTGCCCGCGGTCACGCCACCGCCCACGGTCACACGGACTGAGGCGTGGCAGCTGATGTGTGGTTGACACATGGTGAGCCCCTAAACCAGGGGTTACTACCAGTTCGTATGGCAGATAGGGGTTGCTGACAGTTAGTATAAGCAACCTTACTAATTTGATTTGTAATTGGGTTTGCTACGAGTCAGTATGGCAGATACGAACTATGGTTTCATGGCCTCATTAATAAACTTACAATTGGGGGGCGCCACCTTGTAGCAGTGAAATATGATTGAATGGTTGGGAACTGAATCTCGGGAGTGGAACTCTGAGGAATTCAGGGTATGTGCTCAGTTGCTCAATACCTATATATGGCTTTGTCCAGTTCGCCATGGTGGTACCTACTAACCAAACAATAAGAACCCTCGTAGCTATAGGGATCTATAGGGAAAGCACCAGGTTTTCGAGGGTACACCATGCTTGGACAAACCCATACTGATTATTTTTGGACATACCAGCTATACATCGATGTAGGTCCAGGGCCCTGTAGGCACGATGAACAGCTGTTGACATTCCATCAATGATCAAAGTGGTCGAACTGCTGGGATGTTCATCCATCCCTTTCGAGGAGTTGTGGAAATGACCAGTTTCCATACGGGGCGTTCTTCAGATAGGGAACCCCAAATATGGTTCTTACTGTACATGACTATTATGGGATGATTTAGGAGTCCCCTATTTTGAGACACCACCAAAAGAATGTTATATGGTTGAGTAATGTTTGGTTAATAGTTGGCAACTGGTTGCTAACAGCTACCACTATTGGTCGATCGGTTGATCGTGGTTCCCAGCCGCAATCAACCAGCCAAGAAAAGGTCAATGACAAAGAACACGAGGCTATATCAAGTTGGTATAAGGTGGGCCCCTAGCAGTTCTAAATTGGGCTATGAATCCCTACAACTAGCTACAACTATTACTTAAGCCTAGTTCCGTTAGTCAGAAACCAACAGCTCTCAGTGGTGACGGAGGCCCATTTTGTGCTTGGTTATTGTTTCGTTGATGCTTGGTAGAAGGTTTGGTTGATGGTTGGTAAATGGTCGGTCAAACATGTTTACTAGTGGTTCGCAAGTGGAACATGCTGAGAAACCATGCTCGCTTCATGGCTGATTACTCGGGTAAAGGTTGGTCAATGGCGGGTTAGAATCATGTCAGTAGCTCATGGGCACTGGTTGATTGCGAGTGATTTATGAAACAGAACACCAACAATCAACCAACCATCAACCATTAACCAACCATCAACCAAAACCATTGATACATTATGTTATTGTAGGCAACCAACAATGATTCATCAAAATCCATAGGGAATACTCATGGATTTTGTTGACATTTATGTCATGGTCACGTCGCTCATGTGTGGAGGCAGCCAATGATCTGAAGCCCGCCGATCGCGCGGGTCAGCCCGAAGCCCAGAGGTGGATGGGTAATGATGGTTTCCGGTGGTCAACGGTGGCTATTTTTCAGCGTGAATGACGGTAGTAGTTGAATTCACCGCGGTTAATGATGATAGTAGTAGCCATGATGGTAATAACCATATGATGGTTGATGATGGTAGTTATTTACAGTGGATGGTTAATGATGGTAGTTGAATGTGGTTCACCGCAATAACCATGGTAACCATGGTGAAGAGTGGTGAATAGTTACCACCATTCTTCATGAATGATGGTTCATGAAGGTCACAAATGAGCAATGGTTGTGGCTAGTGTACCGTCGAATGGTTCTACTGAGGAGACGCTACTGCTACTGTATTCGTGAATGCACTTTAATACTCACCACTGATCATTGGCAAAGAGCACAACCAGACAACCAAAGTGTGACAAATGCATGGTCTATCATGACCCCCTGGTCGCATAACAAGTCGTGGATACTGGATACTGATATCTATACATAATGAGGTCAGCTTGTCAGCGTCTTACCACTAGTGGATTCAGTGGATTTCAAATCACTGAAGGCTTGACCACAGCGTGAACCAGAGATCATATTACTTCTGTTGGGGAGCATCTTTCCTAACCTTTCTCATGAACCCTGCTAAAGGTTTAGTATTTAGATCCACGTTTTCATAATCTGGATACACCTTTTGGTCAGTGATGTGTTTGCCCGGTGATCACGTCATAAGAATAATGGATGTAGAATGACGAATGATGGTGCATGATGGTTAGGCAATGCAAAATCAAGGTTGGTCTGGGTTGATCATCAGCAATAGCTAGCCAGAATGGCCGCTTAATTATGGTTGATAAGCACCAGTATTGTGGTATGAATTCCCAGCATCAACTGGTGATCAACTCGATCCAGCCGATGCAGCTAAATCCCAACAACCAATGACTCAGAAGAGAAAACAGACTGAGGTGAGCATTGCCTCTCGAGAATTGGAGCATTGATAGCTATACAAGTGATCACCAAAAAGATCATGTTTTTTTCCAATTGAACAGCTCACATACCGCTCAATTACGACAATGTAATACAATGTGCACTAATGTAAGGATATAATATTGCTGATTCACTGATTCGTGATCAATAAATCACGTTAAACATGCTTAGTGGCATGCTCAACAAGCCCTTAATAACCCCAATAACATAGCTTATAACCAATGGTTAAACATGTTTAAGCAGGGCTTATTAAGCGTGCTTACTAGGATAGTGATCCCCATGGATCCATGCTGTGCCCAAGGCGCGCGGTGCTGCGAAAGCTCTGGAGCATCTATGCCGAGACCGTGCTGCCGTTGGAGCAACAGTGACCTTCTCAGACGCGAACGGTTGCAGCCACCCTGCAACCATAGCCCCATGATGAACTAAGGGGAAGCCTGCTTGGATGTGCAGCTGGCGTTATAACTGGGATATAGTCATGGTTGAACACCTTGCAAGGTAGCTTATAATTCACTCCTAACCATGCTTATAGCCCTTTTGAGGTAGCTTATAGTTAACGGCCATACCCTGTAACCATGTTTAATAAGCCCATAATAACCAGTGATAACCCAAGAAGCCCATGAGTATCAGCTAACCAACCATCATCCATTTTTTGGTGTACCCCCATTTTAGGAAACCACCTTGTGGAGCATGATTAGTTATGGTTCATCAATATTGATCATTGGTCACATGATTGTTGCCCAAACAAATGGTGACTATTGTCCTGGTTGGTTCAGTTGGCGGTACTTGTAACCAATCAATGATAGTATACCGTTAAAATTCTAAATGGTTGGTTCAAGTTCGTTAAGTTGTTTACTATACCGGTCGTTGACCAACATTACTGGTCATTGTGACCAACATTAACCGACTGCAGGGATATAATCACTAATTTGGGTATTTCCTAAAATAGGGGACCCCAAAAAATGGTGGATGTGTTACTATAAACGACTAACATTGGATGATTTGGGGGCCCCCTATTTTGAGAAACATCCATTTTAGTTGATTATCCCCTGTGATTGACCAACCACTATTATAACTATACTATTATTAACCACTTGAATGGTCAACCATTGATAAACACTATTATCCCTGGCATTGGTGGTTATATCCCGGAGCCTGGCTGGCATGGTGATGGATCCCCAAACCCAGCTGTCGGTTTGCCAACCAGGATGATCAGCGAACTAACCATTGTCATGGGGGGTTAGAAGCAACATGTCGTTGATAGTGCTACAAATTGTTGATCTTGGGCCTTAATATTACTAATTAACTATTATTGATATTGGATGATTTGGTCATGATTGATATTGGATGATTTGGTCATTATTGATATTGGATGATTTGGAGGTACCCCTATTTTAAGAAACCTCATATGGGCGGGGTTCTCAAATTGGGGGCCCCCAAGATCTACCATTGATCATCGAGACTATGACTGGGGACGATGCCAGGAGCTCCCTTATTTGAGAAACACCCATACGCTATCAACCAACCACTTGGTGGTACAGCAGCTGAATCTCAACCAACCATCAGCCAAACATCAACGAACCCAGCTGCTGTACCCCCAACTCCACCTGTTTTTTTCCGCACCATTGTGCATCAAAACAGTTCCCCACTCATAGATCCAGTGTACACCTGCCCATGGCTTAGATGACCATGGTTGATTGGCCAAGAGGTTGCCCTGCTTGGTGTTTCGTAGACATTTGCTTCTGAACGAGTCGACCAGCAAAACGGCTATGTTGGTTCAATCCATGACAAGAAACAACAGTTTGCTAGCTAATTGGTGGGTCAACAACCAAAGTATCAAAGTCAACAACTGCCCTTACTTTCAATTTTGAATACACGGGTTTTTAGTGAATTATTCTAGGAGAGGTTAGCCTGGTGGAATGATCAGTGCTGTTGCCTCCAGTCGCTCGATCTGGGACATCAACTAAACCAAGATTTTTGAGGAAGGTTCAGGGGTATTGGAGACATTTGGGAAGAGGGGGTAATGCTGATGATAAGCTGCCAGTCGTTGTAACCAACTATTTGTGTCATATTGTGATATCAGCCAACGAATGGTGGTGTAAAGGGCTATAACCTCGTGTCAGCAATAGATGATGTATCACCACAGATGATGATAACCCTGGTATTAGGGCAATATGCCGGCTGGCTTTCGACGCTCCCGTCTTTCTTGTGGACGGGTGTTGGTGTGGATCGACCAGTAATGAAGGACTGGATCCGTAAGGTGCGGAATTATCAATTGTTCGTTGGACACTACGATTGCTTTCAAAGCTCGAGCAAGACTCTGCTGTTTTCATCTTCTTTGTGATGTGACACAAGTGGAAAAGAGGATAGCTTCAACCACATGGTTGTGTTCAGTCATTCATCGGAGTTTGGCAACCAAGAAACATCCCAAATGACCAAGACTCCAGTGGTGTTGCAGTGAGTGACCCGCTGATAGATATCGCCCAGTTGAAGACATCCAGTTGAGCATGTCCGAGATTTCATAGATCCTATCTGCATGCAGATGTTTAGTGTGCTTCTCGATGCTTGTATCATCAGGACATGACCGGTGCAGTGAGCTATCACCGATATGCAGCGTATCACTTGGACCATATCTACCATTGGTGCTTTCTCAGCTGTACCATGCAAGAAACAATACAATCCAAATGGTGATACAGCGGTGATACACTTGGTTGTCCGCTTGGGCCGAGCTCCATGCAGTGATATCTAAGGTCGATCCATGCTGATGTGCCAGTCAGATATTGATAAGTGTCACTTTGATATGATATTTTCACCAGCTGGTCGACATGTGGATATTCACCAGTACGATCTTAAGAAGTGATACCTTGGCATGAGGATTTTTACCAGATGAGGAAGTGGTGTTTTCCCCGGTGGGAGAACCGGATCCTCCCAGGTCCTTCTACGATCACTTTGGTGCGCCACCAGTGTCAAGAGAAGAGTTCGAAGCAAGACCACAGGCGAGTTCTCTACCTGCAAGGGTGGGATTTCGTTCTAGTGAGAAATCCCAGCTATATGTTGGCTTAATATCATGGGATATCATAATAAACAGCTTAATAACAGCTTGATAATGATTATGTTGGCTTCCCAGCTATATAACAGCTTAATTAACAATTCATTTGATTCTAGTTATATCATGTTATATCTATCATAACTGGTAGTTGCCCCAGTTATAAAGCCTTACAACCACTAACTCATCATTATCAACCATCATTGACCATTCCGAAACATCAATAGTCATCATCCAGCAACCACTAATTCATCATTATCAACCATTACTAACAGCAACATTCACTATAAATAATCACAATTGATTAAGAATCATTATCCAATATGCAGCGGGGACGGCGGACGACGGCAGGTTTTGCTGCTGGGGCAGTACAGCACTGGGAAAACCTCCATGGTGTGGAACCACAGCAGGGTGGCCGTAGGGAAGGACGAAGGCTATGTTTTATGGTGGTTAGCACTTGGATGTGCAGCTGGGGTTATCACCAGGGACCATGGTTATGAGCCTTATAACTTAGCTGAACTAACCCCTAGAAACCATGGTTAGTTCCCAGTGTCTAATGGTGGATGCACATCCAAGCAGTGGTTGAATTGATATAATTAGTTGATGGTGAATGAATGGCTCATGGATGAAAACATGTGGACCATGACAGCATGACAGCTGTGACCAGAGCCCGAGGATCAACGAATTGATGGCAAATGAATGGTTACGGGTCAGTCAATGATAGTTCAGGATAGTGTTTCATGATGGTTGGGAATGGCTGACTCATGATGGTTAATAATGTTTTATGATGAACCATGCTCGTATAGATTGTTGGTTACTGATAGGTGATTGATGGTGAATGATAGGATATGATGACGGTTAGCTGATGCTTATTTGATCGTGAATTGATGGTGTATGGCTAGTTGATGTTCACGGTGTATAATGGTTCACAGCGCTTGCTCATGGTTATCCATAGAAAATACTCGTGATAATCATGATAAACTACAGAATATTTTCTCATGATCATTCAGATAAATACTAATCAATCTGAATAAGACTCATGAAATCTCATGAATAATCATGATAGAAAATACTAATGATCACTCGAGGTAAATGACGCTTGAGAGAACGGTTGGGAGCGATGAGTTGAGCTTCATTCTTCACTCATTTTGTAGGCCACATGGGGAGATCTGCACCGAACTGCGGTGGCTTGAAGGGCAAAGGTTCTGCCAGGTCTGTTGATGCATGTTCAGTGTTCCAAATTGTCACAAAAAGGAGATTCCAAGTCATCCATTACCAGCAAACTGTTTAATCATAAACCAACCGTTTTTGGGGTCCTCTGTTGACGGTTGTAAAGTCATGGCTATTGGTCAGTATGCTCAATTTGCGATGAATGATGGCCAATGATTGCTGGGAATTGTTCATGATTGCTGGGAATTGTTCCTCACGGTTTTGAACAACTAGAAAAGATAATTCTTGGTTAATGCAAAATGTGGTTCACAAGCGTTAATGACGGTTGGTAATGGTTGCATTGTGAAAAAACAAACCTGGTAGTTTTCTCTGTGTTTTTTCTCTAAAGGTATATTCGACGGGTGGGGCAGGGAGGGGTGGGGTAGGGTGATGAGAACGTTGACATGGGATCTGCTGCTGCTCATTCGATATTTGGTGACTTGACATTGCATTTTGATCGCTATTGTAATTGAAATTGTCACAACTTGCCACAGCTGAGCAGGGATCTTTTTGCTTTGGGAGACTTGCAAAGTTTTGTTGCAGACCACTGGAAAGGTACAAGTCAGAACAAAAATCCATCTTGGCCGAACTAATGTTTCATGACAGAAGGATGTTTGAAATATCATGAATAAATGGAGATAATCATAGCTTGTTTACAAAAATAATTGTATCAAAAAAATGTACTGATAAGAAGACAATACGCAAGGGCTTCTATCCAATTATTCATCGCAATGTTGTGAAAGTAATTACTTTTGAAATTGTCCGTTTAAAAAAAAAGGTTCCAAATACCAACTGTTTTCATACTGTTGATGGAGGAAATCCTGCACCACCTGTGATCTATAAATCATGGGATCAACAACCAACCAGCTGGTGCAGGATTTCCTCCATCAACAGTATTGCTAGTTAAGAAGTCCAAATCGTTGGTTGTGGTTCGTGCTGCTCACTGCTGTGTCCCCAGGTTCAGTGGCTCACTGGCATGACCAGCAACCACTTCGATGTGCGACCTCAGCCCAGCACGGACAAGCCCCTTGGCACGGTCACCAACCCATGGCTCTAGCAGTGGCTGGTTATGACCCGGTGGCTGTTGGTTGGGAGGGAGACGTTCCAAGGCTAGCCCCTCAAAGGGTAGAGGGGGAGCGAGGCCAGGAGCTACTAGGAGTGGTGTGACTGAATGGTGGTTATTCGGAATAATGCGAGTTTCCATGCTGAGAGTGCTGATTAATGGGCAATGGTTGTTAATCATGATGAATATAGTGATAGATCCCCTGATGAAAATGATGGTTAATTATGGTTGATGATGATTAATAATGGCTAATAATGGCTAATACGGTTAAAAATGAGGAACGAATATGATTAATGATGCTTAACCCCCCGGTTAGAAGTTGGTCAAGATTCGCCACATAACTCGTATTTACCATCACTCGGGAGTTACCTTGGTGACGAAAGTTTCCAGCCCCAGGGGCATCACCGAAGGTATCTGGTTGTGGCTATGGGTCCCTGTGCCCCAACAGGTGGACATGCCATGACCAGTCGAGCTGTTGGGGTGAACTCATGTTTTGGATGGATGCTATTGACCCATATGGCGAGCTGGCTCAATATCAACCAACCAACTAATGGGGGATTTCCACCAACAAAACTATAGGGAAAACCATGGTTAATGATAGGGGAACCAGGGGGACTAAGGGTGAACTGACCCACTGCCATATCATTCCCAGATCATGATGGGATTACTCTCAACGATTAATGCAGATTGAAACCTGCAATGACAGAATCATGTTGGTGGATTTGCCAGCGTTCGCAACATTCCGACACTCTTTGTCACGATGTTCACTGGTTTTAGTCAGTACCACCCTGATCAATCTCCCAAGAGGCTGGCCGAAACATATTAAGTCGGTCTTCCGCAGGCAACCAACCATTGGTCGAGAGAGGTGTCCACCAAAACCGCTGAGACAAAAAATGATGCCATCTCTAGGATGGTCAGATTAGAGGTTTGTTTTTAACAGATGCTGATGAACGTGTTTTTTTGTTATGTTGGTTGCTTGTTCAGGATGGTGAATGATGGGTATTGCCCAGAAGTTTGTAGCCATGGTGGAAAGCACCTTTAGGTCGATCATGCCTGCTTTTTGCAAGTACACACTAGTAAACTAACCTGGTTGCGCTCGAAATAACCAGTTCTAAAAGGTAAACCATTACAAATGGTGGATTTTCCATGCAACCAGGTCAATTTGCCAGAGTGGCTGGTTGGTTTACTACTATAAATGACTAATATTAGATGATTTGGGGACCCCTATTTTGAAAAAACACATAGTTTATTTTGAGACCCCAATGTTCCCAACTCAGCACATAGGTATCATGGTGACCCTAGAGGTGACTCCAAATCTCAACGCTGACTCTGCAAGGTTTATGGCATGCGTCCATGGCAACGAAGAATGCGAGCAGCTCAGTGGGGGTGGGAAGCGGTTGATCACCAATGGATGGCGCTAAGGGATGGTCAGAGATGGTTATTGATGGTCGGTGATGGCTAATGAGGATTTATTGTTAATGATAGTCAACTATGGGTGAAATGTTTTGATCATTGTTGACAATGGTTGTTGCGGGTAACGCTGAATGATGATGAACAATAGTTGGTCAGTGTCAGGAATGTTTTCTATGATGGTTGAGCATGATTTCTAGTGATTTGTATAATGATTGATATGCGTTGATAATGATTGATATTTGTTGACAGTGGTTGTCAATCATTATCAATCATTATCAACCAACATCAATCATTATCAATATTTGGTCGGTATCAAACAGATGTTAATGATCAATATGTGGTTGAGTTTGACAACTGCTAAGGATTAATCACCAATTGGAAGCCATAGTTGCGGCTACATGTCAAGCATGGAGATCATTCCCGAGTTTGAGATTGTAGCCAATCCAATTGATGCCAATGGGTTGATTCATCAATTGAATGGTTTTGAATCAACTGAAATCAATTGGATGGTTGGTTTTTCATTAATTTCCATCAATTGGTTCCTTCACGTTTATGATTCATGATTGTTAGATTCAAAGGTTCACTGTAAAGGTCTACATACTTGATAAACAAGAGTCACCAAAAACATTGACGGTCAAATGTTCGTTCCGGATTGAGGATTGTTCATTGATGCTTAACTAGGAAAATCACCAGCAACGATCACCATGTTCAGGCCGTTACGTTTCACAAACCAATAACTTTCCATCGTAACCACCTTTACTCGTGATTGCCCATCAATTGACCATCAGTCAATCAGCAATAAACCCTCAGCCAATCAATCAGTATTTAACCATCACTTAACCCTTACAAATCGCCACTCATTGACAGTTCAACCGCCACGAAAACATGGCTGTAGGTCAAAAGCCTGTACCCTTGGTTCCCCATCATTAACCATTGTTTTCCCTATGAGTGTTGGTGGTTATCCCTTTCTAGTTGGTTAAATACTATTAGTTGGTGGTTATCCCCTACTAGGTGGTTTCGCCGTGGTTATCCCTTACCAGTTGGTTAATTACTATTGCCTCAGTTGGTTTCCCCTCTAGTTGGTTAAATACTATTAGTTGGTGGTTATCCCCTACTAGGTGGTTTCGCCGTGGCTATCCCCTACTAGTTGGTTTTGACCCAACTCATAGCCAATTATCAACCATTGGTATAACATTAATCATTATTAACAGCTATTAACCACGGTTATTGTTAGCTATTATCCACCAATTTTGGTTGTTTAACATTGATCTATAGCCATATATAGCTGGTATATCTCCTACTATTGTTACTTTTCATGCCATTGCTAGCTATTATCCAGTTTTGACCCAGTTCGGCGCGCCGGGTCTTTCTCTAGGCATCATCCATGGCAACGCTGCCGCGTGTTTGCCTCAGCTGCCCTACCAGGCGAGCCGCTCGGGGGAAGGGCGGGGTTGGGCGCCGGCCACGGGGTTGGGCGCCGGCCACGGGGGATCGTGAGGTTAACTTTGGTTAATAACTTTGGTTGATATTCGTTAATATCCTTCAGAGGTGGAGAATTCCTTGTACGCATGGAACAGATGGTGAAAGTCAATTCCTATTGACTACAGAGAAGCCTCAGCTTCTCAGCTCACGCGAGATCAAAGAAGCGCTGAATGCGCCTGGAAGCCTGGTGCTGATGCGGCACATCAAGAAGAAAGTCGGAGAGGTCTTCAAAAACACACCAGCCAAGGTGGAAGTGGCAGAAGTTGCAGTGTGGGTGGCACTCCTTCTGAACAGACTCACCTGGACACGTCCTGCCTTCGAAATGCTGGGAAAGATGAAGAAAGGAAAGAAGCTAGATCCAAGTAAGATGACGTTGACCAAAGACGCTGACCACCTGAAGCCGGAACTCGACGCATTGTTGTTGGGCATTGATGCAAAAGCATCTTCCTTGAAGTCGGTGCTGAGCACGTTCTCGGACGAGAACCTGAAGTCTGGAACTAGCTTCTTGGCAGCCATTGGCTGCCTAGGCTACGCACGTGTGCATGCACTTGGAGCAATTGCCAAAAAAGAGATGCTGGACTCATCATGAATGCTGGACAGACAATGGTGCGTGGCCGGCGAGAAGAGATGGCTTTGAATAAGTTCGTAGAGACAGTGGCGCTGAAAGTGGGGTTAGACATCCGGCAGAAGGACCACCGGGATAGCCTCCACAGCTTCATCAAGCTGTTCAGGAGGGCTGAAGTGGGTCTTGAGGATTTGGCACAAGCTCGGCTTCCTCCCATTCCCTTTTTTCAGGCCAATTTTTTTTCAGGAAACAGCCATGGTTTTCGACATTGCTCCTGGGAGCTACCTTGATTGTCTTCTTTCTCTTCACCGAGTACATTTCGCTCAATGCCCTGGTGTACTACAGCTCCTACTGGTCAGCCTCAAGGGGGGGGCATCTCCTGATCTTCGTTCTCCTTTCGTTCTTGTACTACCAGGTCTCATTCTCCATCCACAAGTTGCTCTACTAAGGTCGTTCACCTGGCTATTTGGTCTGTTCATTTGGCTACGGCATTCGCTCCGACATCTTGCTCAATTTCTGTGTGAGTTAGCCCTGGTCTACACTTACTCCAGCTGGTTAGCCTGTGGGGGAAGGCAGCTCGACACACTTAACTTTCTCTTTGTGACCTTGGACTTCCTCCTCCGGATTGAGCACACTGTTAGTTTTTCTCTGCTGTTCACTTATTCATTCCTATGCATATTCACCGGATGCCAGGCAACTTGAAGCAGATGAGTCTGATTCTGAGATCGTTTTTAAGGATACACCAGTTATATGGATGCACCATCAGCAAGAAGCTGGTGCAAGACAACCAGCTCTACTTGGACATTTTCCTCTTTCCACTACAAGCTCGAGCTGGCAGGGGCCGCCATTGGCTATCCGGGAGACCACGGTTGCCTCATTCTCGCTTTTTGGCTCCTAGTTGTATTTGCTCTCTTCAACTTACAACAAGTGGTCACGAATCCTGCCGTGCGTGAAAGGGCATTTCTCATTTGACCCGCTGGGAGTTCACCTTTGCCCATCGGGTTGCCCTTTGTTTAAGGTGCTAGAAAGTAGCCCACTGTTCTCACTAGTGGCAAGTCCCTCGTGTGATCAGCCACGGAAGAACGTGGTATGCTGCTGTCACGCGGACGCCAACAAGGTTGGCACTGCATTGCGCTTCGAAAATAGGGGATACCCCGTGCTACCTACTGGTTAATAGTCGGCGATACCCGGTTAACATAGTAACTATGGATAACTACTGGTTTGATATTTGGTTGCTATAGTTGGTAATGGTCAGTGGTGGTTATTACATGGTTATTCAATGATGGTTCAACCATGGTTAATGTCAACCCGGGATGAAGCTAAACCCTAGGTTTATTCATTGGGGGGGTTACCATTTTCATGGGAAACCAAGGCTTCTGGAAAAGACCCCTATTAATTTACCAACCAGGGGTTTATTAATCTTGGGTGGACATTAGTAGGGGTTAATCTTGGTTAGAATCATGTACTGGTTAAGAACAGGGGTCAACTATGGTTGATAGTTCTTATTATGGGTTTTATGGTGTAACCTGACTTACAACTATGGTTACTGATGGTTATAAAAAGGATGTGTTTAATAAAAACAATATTGGCTAAACAACTACTGGTTGGTGGTTGGTTGGATTGACCTTTTTTCTTCCAAATGTCTCCACAAATGGTTGGTTCGTTGGTTGACGGATTTTTTTCTTAGGACCTTCCATGCACTTTCCATTCCTTAGTCCTTTTTTGGCGGAGTACTGGTTGAAACCACCAACCAATATCCCTATACCCTGCTAATGGGGAGCTAAGGAGCTAGCAGGAGTGGTGTAACCAACTGGTAGAAGAACCTTGGTGCGGTCAACGATGATGGCATCGATGATGATTACTGACCGTGAGACTGATGATGGTCGTTAATGATATTGATGATGGAGTGTTTAGCGATGGTGCATGATGGTGAGTGACATTGATTCAATTGATTTATGATGGTTAAGGATGGTTAAGGATGGTGGATAGTAGCATATCACAGCTATCAACGATGGCAGTATACTCATGGAGATATGAAGCGTTGCCGGAACCCAGCGCAAACCTCGAATGCCAACCTCTTGACGCTGGCCAGCTCGTTGCGTTCAACCTCGCACCACATTTTTCGGCTTGCAACCATCATGTTTCATATTCAGTCGTCAACAACGAGAAGTATGAATTTCCATTCTGTGTGGGATCAACGAGGTAATAATGGATAAATAGTTGATGATCATGTCAATAGTTAACGGATAAATCGTTTGTCCATCTGTATATGAATAATGATGATGGCAAACCACATTCAATGATATATGTTGCTCATTGTTAGTTTGTTTATACATGATGATTGTTAAATAGTTCAATACGAATTGCTAGTATTTTTGGCCATTGATCATCGATACCAGATCCTGCTTACTGTATGGCAATTGTTAACATGCCGGTAGTTTGACAGCAACTTGGCTATTAATCATTTCCGATCTCAATCACTAGGATTCTTGCTCGTTGATCTAGTTGTGCTTAGTAGTTGTTAACCAATTTTGCTGGGCAAATGATCAAGGGTTTTATTCAACCATCAATGTTTCTTATCAACAACTACTCCTAACAACTGTTGAAAAGTGGTTGAGACCAGTGGTTAAGCAATTATCTTGACCAACTATCACCAGTCAATAGTTGATTACCAATCTACTATAGTTGGTCAGTGGTCAACAACTCTCCAAGAATGGTTGATCAGCTATAGTAGATTGGTAATCAACTATCAACTTATACCATACTTCATAACTAACCATAGATTGATTGGTATAGTCACCAACTCTACGATAGTTAATCAACCATCTTCACAGTAGTACTTAAGAAGATAGTTGATCTACTATAGGTTAGTTAATCTACTATAGTTGATCTACTATTCGTAATGATCTACTATAAGTTAGTTAATCTACTATAGATTACTATAATCTACTATAGTTTATCATCTACTATAGTTAATCTGCTATTGTTAATCACACTGTTAATCAGTTGATCTACTATTGTTAATGATCTACTATAGTTTAGTTAATCTACTATAGCTAATCTACTATAGATTACTATAGTTATCACTGGTTGATCAACTAACCAGTGACCTCGGGGCGACGACCAGGGCTTAGCTCAGTTCGGCGCCGACTTTCTGGGAAGTTTTCAGGCTGGCTGGGACGGTGGCGGCGACGTTCAGTTGTAAATGGCTATGGATATCTAATATCTATGGATCATTAGGAACCAACCCATAGATAGTTGGTCGATAGTGAATAGTAACCAACCAATAGTTGGCCAAACTACTATGGATATCTATCGACCAACCAATAGTGATTAGCCATTTACAACTAGTAGTAGGTCGATAGTCGATTTCCAATTGCATGGTCGATTGCGATTAGTGAATAGTAACCAACCAATAGTGAACCATTAGCCATTTACAGCTACTAGTTAGTCGATAGTCATGAACCGATAGCGGTGGTCGATAGTCGATTTCCAACTGTATGCTCGATAGTGAGAAATACCAACCAATAGACTAGCCATGAATGAATGATGGTTGCTATGGGTCATAACCAACTATACCCAAAGGTGGATGGTCATTCATCTCCCAGCAGCTCGAATTAGTCTGGTCAGCTGTGAACAGCCTGGTTGCAGCTGGTGTTGTCCCACAGCATCTCATGATTGACAGCAAACGCATTTACCAATACAAACCGCAGAGATATCTGCAGCGTGCGTTGTGTTAACCGGCTTCGAAACCAAGTTACCCTTGGGCATGACCTGGGAATGCGGCGCGCTGAACTTACAATGTCAATTATGGTTGATTGATTGTTCATATGGTTTATTGACCGAACCGATTATTCATAGGGTGCAATGCACTCCATGGTTTGTCAACATCAGCAATCATAAACCATGGGGAATCGTGAACCGTCAGTAACCATCATTAACCATCATCAACCGCAGCTATTGACCATCATAAATCATCATGGACCAACAACTGGAGTTAAAACAACATCATTGTTTAACAAACACCAATTGTTGGTTTGATGGTTGATCCAACTACTAGTTGGTGGTTGATCCAACTTGACCGACCCATCACAAAGGTTTACGCTGGGACGCAGTCATGACTTTCATGACGTATCAGCCGGGCCAACACCTTGTGGATGGCCATTGATGGGCCAGCCAATCCCCGTGGTTGTTGAGTTGTTTTTGCTGCCGGGGATGTTGGTGGCCATGAATCATGAGAAATAGTTTGGAACTATTTGGAGGTTCTCAAAATAGGGGACCCCCTAAATCATCCAATATTAACATGTTTAAGCAATCAACCATCATACTAATCATATATCTAGTTTTTTCACTATGAACGTTTTGGATTATGCCATGATAGATGGTTTATATATGATATTTATGCTTAAGCTAGCTTTCAGCAGTGATGCTTTACCAAGCTGGCGGTCAGCTGATACGCATAGTTGCCTTCATCAGTTGTGCATAACCGAATCATGGCTGGATGATATCAACTTTTAATTGTATCCGAACCATTGATCAACATCCAGGTATGATCCCCAGAATGGTGCATCTTCGCAAGAAAGAAAGCTTAAAAATCCCAAACTCTTCCAACTTTTTCCCTGAAAAATCCATGGAAATCCCCTTGAAATCGTAAATAACTTCTCCTCGAAATGGTAAAATCATCCATTGAATGGCCGGAAAATCCACTAAAAGGTCGAAAAATCCGACAAATCCGGTGGGCTGGTGAAGAAAGTCCCGATGTCAACGCCCACCGTTTTGACTTTTGTGTGGTGCCTCAGCCTTTCGGCCAGGCGCTGGTGCTACCCTCAGAACGCCTTCGGGACCGGGCTGGGTGTGGTGCCCCTGCGGCTGGGTCAAGGATGACCAGCAACCAGCACAAAAAAGCAGAAATAATCACCCGTGGGTGGAGTTGACCCTAGGTCAATGGCAATTTTAGATCTCATGCTGCGGCTGGTATAATGAATGTAGAAACAATGGGTCCACTGAGAATGATGAGGCAGAATATTGGGGGTATAGATCTGCGGATATGAGCAAGTATGTTCGGTGAGTTGGTTGAAAGCTGTCGTGACTGGTGATACTGGTGATTGTGATGATGCTACGAAACAAATGACTTCTGTCATGGACCCAACCATTGGAGCAGTCCTCCAAGCAGAGCGGTTGATTGGTTGGCAAATATGTTGGTTGGTGAACCACACCAGTATGTTTGTTTCCCGCTGATTGACATCACCAGGTGAGCACTCGAAAAAACGCCATAGTTTTTTGGTTAGCACAGAACCTGTGAAGCTCTTCAATCCAAACTCCACGCTTGATCATATGGCTAAGAGTCATGCTTGAAGTTCATCATTTGGTGGTTTCTGAGAAATCTTGCAGATCTTCCGTACCCCAAAAAATGGTTGGTTTACTGCTATAAATGATCATAGATGGATGATTTGGGAGTGCCCATATTTTGAGAAACACCCATTTCATCACGGAACCTGTTTTTCTGAAGGCAATGACGGTAAATGATGCCATTTCAATATCAAAGACTCAAGGGAGTAACTGACGGCTTGTAATTGACCTTTGGTGGTAGTGATACTAGATAAAACATGTGATTACACATGTAATTGTGTTTATTACCACAGGGTCTAAATGCATGTTGTTTGATGATAAAGTCATTAGTTGACAATGACCCCGTATGTTTTGACCAACAAAAGATTTGCAATTGATTGTTGATGAGCAAATTATGCTGTAGGTGTCATCAGTACCAGTAGTACCCGGGCAAGCCGGGGGCGGAAGTTTCCCAAGGTCAACCACTATAAGATCAAAGAAAACGGTGGCCTATAATTCAGAGGCAAAAGTGCCTATAGTTTGTGGAGATGAGCGTTCGAAAACAATTCGTTTTCTGTTGTGTGACAACAGCAGCGGCAACAAAAAGCACCAGAACAAAATCACCAAGACAGTACCATCGGGACGGCGCGCTTTCTCGGTTAGCAGCTTTTTTTTCCGATCGTGCAGCAGAGAGGTTCGAGTGAACGACAGCTCGAAGCAGCGTGCCGAGAATCGGATGCAATCAAGTGTTTTTTTTTTACCGCGGACCGGAACATCGCGCAGGCAGTGTGCTGTGATGTAAATTGATGACATCGTTGATGTAGGTTTCTGTTTCCAATGTTGTGTAGTAACCTCGGGCTTGCTGGCGCACTGTCGACTGTTGCATCCACTCTGCCAAGTTCACGTAGCACGCAGCCAACTGAACATCTTCACTGGACAATCTGGTCTACAGCTTGTTGCTTCAGACATCTGTTGCTTCACGACATCTGTTGCTTCACGATATCTGTTGCTTCAAAACATCTGTTGCTTCAAGACATTTGTTGCTTCAAGACATCTGTTGCTTCAGACATCAGTTGCAGAGCTTACCTTCGACGTCTCAGCAGCGCACGTTCCATTGTAAAACACAACATTTCGCGAGCCGGCTATCTACCCAAAACGCATGCCATGTGCACAAAGTACCACGCCTGCCACACAAAATCCACATCCAAGACTACGCATGCACACGAAGTACCACGCCTGTCACACAAAATGAAAATCAAGCCTGAACCCGCCGTTTCGCAGAGCTTACCTTCGACGTCTCAGCAACGCAGTTTCCATCGCAAAACACAACATTTCGCGAGCCGGCTATCTACCCAAAACCCATTCCATGCGCACGAAGTACCACGCCTGTCACACAAAATGACCATCGAAGACTACGCATGCACACAAAGTACCACGCCTGTCACACAAAATGAAAATCATTGAAAGCTGACATCTTCAAAAGTGACAGTCACAGAGATCGTTCTCCAAACGAAGCTTTCCTGCGAGACTTCTTTCAAAACGGAAAGCAGACATCTTCAAAAGCGACGACAGTCACACAGATCGTTCCCAAAACGAAGCTTTCGTGCGAGACGTCCTGCAAAAATGAACGTTGAACATCGATTTTTGACGACAGTTACACGAGACAAGCCCGAGGCAAGCCCGAGGCAAGCCTGAACCCGCCGTTTCGCAGAGCTTACCTTCGACGTCTCAGCAGCGCACTTGCCATTGCAAAACACAACATTTCGCGAGCCGGCTATCTACCCAAAACGCATGCCATGTGCACAAAGTACCACGCCTGCCACACAAAATGAACATCGAAGACTACGCATGCACACGAAGTACCACGCCTGTCACACAAAATGAAAATCATCGAAAGCTGACATTTTCAAAAGTGACGACAGTCACAGAGATCGTTCTCCAAGCGAAGCTTTCGTGCGAGACTTCCTTCAAAACTGAAAGCTGACACCGTCAAAAGTGACGACAGTCACAGAGATCGTTCTCCGAACGAAGCTTTCGCGTCACACTTCCTTCAAACATCTCTTGCTCTAGACATCTCTTGCTCTAGACATCTCTTGCTTCAGACATCTCTTGCTCTAGACATCTCTTGCTCTAGACATCTCTTGCTTCAGACATCTCTTGCTTCAGACATCTCTTGCTTCAGACATCTCTTGCTTCAGACATCTCTTGCTTCAGACATCTCTTGCTTCAGACATCTCTTACTTCAAACATCTCTTGCTCTAGACATCTCTTGCTCTAGACATCTCTTGCTGTAGACATCTCTTGCTTCAGACATCTCTTGCTTCAGACATCTCTTGCTCTAGACATCTCTTGCTCTACACATCTCTTGCTTCAGACATCTCTTGCTTCAAACATCTCTTGCTTCAGACATCTCTTGCTCTAGACATCTCTTGCTCTAGACATCTCTTGCTTCAGACATCTCTTGCTTCAGACATCTCTTGCTGCAGACATCTCTTGCTTCAGACATCTCTTGCTCTAGACATCTCTTGCTCTAGACATCGCTTGCTCTAGACATCTCTTGCTCTAGACATCTCTTGCTCTAGACATCTCTTGCTTCAGACATCTCTCGCTTCAGACATCTCTTGCTTCAGACATCTCTTGCTTCAGACATCTGTTGCTCTAGACATC
>VSDK01001111.1:171112-265711 GCA_009767595.1 Symbiodinium kawagutii | reverse complement strand
AGACATCTCTTGCTTCAGACATCTCTTGCTCTAGAGACATCTCTTGCTCTAGACATCTCTTGCTCTAGACATCTCTTGCTCTAGACATCTCTTGCTCTAGACTTCTCTGGCTCTAGACATCTGTTGAATTAGCCATCAGTTGCAGTAGTCATTGGGGTTGTTCGTAACACGGAACTTTCGTATCGAAACTTCCTTTGATGAATATAGATATTGTTGTGCATATTATCCATGTTTGCACGCGCACAGACACTGGACATGTGCGTACATACTGACACAATGTATGTTCAAATGATGGTCCTTTCCCACACCAATAGTAGTGATCATCATTTGTGTGGGATTATGGTGACATTTTGTCATCTATGATCATTTTGTATCACTAATGATAGATCCAGCAGTTCGCCCGGTAAACGTTGCCAGTTCCTGGGTTGTGAACCCCATCGTTGGGGGATGACGACAGCGGCGGGAGGACATCACCTTGATCGACACCCCAGGGGTTTTGTCGGGCCGAAAGCAGAGCATCGGTCGGGAATACGACTTCGCGTCTGGGCATCCCAGGGGGAAGTTGCAAGTCGTGGGGGAAGTCGCTGGTTGATGATTGGTGAGTGATGGCTAGTGATGATTGATGGTAGTTGATGATGATTGAGGATGGTGAGTGATGGTGGTAGTTAGGTTGATAGTAAAGAATTGTAAAATGAATTACCAGATACTGAATGGTTACTCGTGGTTTATATTCGACAATCGCACTTCATGCTGGGAGATAGTAACCAACAACCACTACAACAGCAGCCAATAGCAAGAACAAACTGTTCCAAACGACAACTCTGCTGGTGAATTTCGACAATCAACTCGCACAATTGGAATGCAATCCACGGTGGAATGCTGGTTGTTTGATCATTTTGCGGTAGAGATGGTTGACCAACTGGCAACTTTAGCCATTAATCATTAACCATGAAGCAACAATGGTATGTATCATGTAATCCCATTCACTATGGTCCAAACCATGGGATTGTCATAATTTTGACCTCCCCTGAAGCAACGAGTTGGAATCGCTTGATCCAGCAATTAGCCAGCACCAAAGAGGTATTTTGGAATTGACCAATAGTACCCTACCCTTCCAGTTACCGTTGTGCTGGGTAACCAGGGAACACCAAGTAGGGATGGTTAACTATCATAATGATAAGTGGAAGGGTAGGGGTAGACTGATGGCTTTAAACATTTTTTGATAACTAGTGATAGTCATCAAGAATGGGCTTTGGTTAATTAAGTTGGTTAACCAGCATGAGTTGATCAAGCATTGATTTGGAATCGATTTGGTTGATCAACTCATGATTGACTCATGATGTTTCATTCAATATGCAGGATCCAGTTGCTAAGACCCCGAAGACGATCACCAGCTGTGGGCTTCAAGCAGTGGTGTTTGCTTAACCAACTACGGACCACCATCGGTTCCCAACGGTACACACCGTTGGATGCGGTAGTCCGATCCTTACAAACTGCCGCCCTGGCAACTAAGATGGACCCTACCAGAAGGCTATGCATATAGGAAGTCATCCAACCCCGGGGAGGGTCAAGCTGCCAGTTCCCTCCCTGTTGGAAGCCAAGAAACAAGGCCCCAACAGCTGGGGTCGTGCCGGTAACGTCGCAGTTGGAACTCCCTGGCAGACGATGTAGCTCTTGAACCGGTGTTTTTTTCCAGGGCAGGGTTGAAGATAGCCTCAAGTTATTCACCTGGCTGGCTCTCCTAGTATGCTTCAAGCTTGGCTGGTTGCAGAAAATACCGCGCAAGCGGTGAAGATAACGAGTGTGACTATGATCCATGCGAGCTACAAATGCTATAAATACCACAAATGAGTTGGCTTATGCACTCTTGTCTCTTTAGAAGAAATGGTTTATGACCACAAGTGTAACTCTGCTTCTTAGACGGGTGCATACTGTAAACCACTCTATTGTCGGTGGGGGGACCCACATTCTAGTGATGATTCATGGTGGAATGTTCACGAACACTTATTCATCAGTTTGTCAGTAAGCCCTTTACTTGCAACTATACAATCTACCCAGACCAACCTGAAAATGGAAGATATGCATGTCTCCTATCTTGGAAAATAATCTTTAAGTATGGGTGAAGTCTCACGTACAAGCTTAGTTTGCCAGGGACTCAACATGATAGTGAAGGGCAAGACAACATCGTCACTAGGCCTTTAGTAGTTTTCCAAGAGTGATCATGATAGCCGACAGGCAAAGATGTCATAAGAACTTTCCTGCTCATTTGGTTGTTTCTCAAAATAGAGGTACCCCCAAATCATCCTTTACGAACCATTTACAGTAATAAACCATTTACAGTGGGGGTTTCTCATCCTTTACCAACCATAGCTTTTGGGGTCCCCTCTGCTTGAGAAACCCCCACTTGGGCGATGCTTGGACAGTGACAGCTTCGGGGTAGGTCATCCAAAGTCCATCCATCCCCGCAGATCCGTACCCCTCCCCCTTCGCAGATCTTGGGCACGCCATGGTGCCCGTTGAACCCGAAGTCCTTGGTTAGGTTTGGATGAGCAGATGAATGGTGGAATCAATTTGGGAGGAGTTTCTTAGTTGGAGAGATAAACCATGATAAACTCCCAGAAATTGTTGATGTAAAACCACAGGGTACCCAAAGGAGGATTTCCTATAGATTTTCCCATCAAACCAGCGCTTAACCTTCAGGACACAGAGTGTCACCTTGCACTTGGAAAAACTATGAACTGCATCAGCCATGTGGCTTCTGGCCATCACTCATGGAGCCAGAAATCGTTTGTGGGGATCATGGTGTTTAGGTATGCGTCCCCTGGTGATTTTCACGATCCCGTCTCTTCAAATTAACCATCCGCAACTACACTCTTGAAATGCTTTTGGATTCCCTACTCATCCACAGTTCCTTGGGGCTTTTGAATACGTTTAAAGGCGAAGAGCATGTAATGAGTTTCCATTTGGCACGACCATGACTCTTGATAGCATTGGATAGCCAGGGAATTTCTGCCATGATAACAATTTCTGGCACCATTCAACAGGCAGTGGTTTGATGTCAACATCCTAAGGACTATGTTGAAGCAATGTGGCAATCGACCACCAGTTTGGCAAATATGCTGTTCCGAGACTACTGGATGTCCTATGCTATCGGTGAAGGACAAGGCCACACAAGTACTAGCCACAACGGTCATTGATGTAGACACCGAAACGGACGCCTCAGAATGATTCACGCAACCATGCACTTTCATGAATTGAGTGCTTGCTTCGAGGTAACGGTGGCCACGACTGCCACGATGAAGATCTTGCTGCACCCATGCGACAGCTTCACCCAATTTGCTTTTGAATCAACCTGCCAGCCAGGGACCGCGGCAATGGCAAAGAAAATTCCGTTTGCCAACCAGCTTCGCTTCCTCATTCTTGCTATTGTTGGTTCATGTTGTTGGGCATGTCCCTTTAAGATAGACCCACTTCAGGCCCTCATGCTTCCAAGTTTTTCGCGCTAGAGCCCTTCAGGACGCACCAAGCCTGCACCTGGACATTTTGATTTTCGAATGAAATGCGTCCACGCGTGCGACGTCACGGTTTCCTATCGCGCTGCAATCTGTCAGCGTCTCAAAACAGGCTTAGTCCAGCAGGGAAGCCACGCCACCAACGGGGGCTGCGCTCGGTGAAAATGTTGCTGCTGAACTGCTAAACGGCTAAACGTCGTTTCGCATTTGCAAGCCGGTCAGCGGTCAGGCCCCCGTGCCCCACGCATTTGTCCATCAGCATAAGTAGCCCCAAAATTCATTGGGGGCCATGGGGGATCAGAATGCCGCTAGAAGTGTGACAGGGATTCATGACTAATGTTTTTAGTTCGTCAGCGCTTTATTCATTTTCATTTCGACCCCGCTGTGAAAGATGCAAAGTTTGTTTGTAGCAGGCAACAAAGCCCGAAGTAGTACAGACCGGCGCTTCCTAGTTGCATGGCGGGTTGGCATATGCAGCACTGCTGAACTAGTCATCATGGACTGCGGAGACTGCGAGCGGGTCCCGCGGAAAGAACGCGTTTTTTTTAAGCCTTTTAGAAACTTACATAAATTCTTCAAAACATGGCTGACGGCAGTGTTATTGTATAAACAACGCTGAAAAATACAATTGCTTCGAGCCGCCCCGAGCCGTGGAATTTTGTTGGAAAACTGTTTTCGCAAAGTTTCGCGGAAGGGGTTTCTCATTAGATCGTGCAATGGTCATACTGTATAATCGCATGAACAGACTCAGTCGAAAAAAACGTGAAGGAAAGTATGTACTGCCCTAGCTGTTGTGTTCGCTGAAATGACCGACAACTGTGTAGGATGTCCTTGTGCAACATATTCATGTACCAACACAGATCGTCATGGTAGATTTTTGCAGATTTTCACCGAATGGTTTGTTGCGCACCATGTACCACGCAACAGGCCTGGGTATTCAGGAAGCTCACAGCATGCGATGTCTATTCCGAACAATGTTTTAAGGTTGCCCCTGAATCGTGCTTATCTCGCCTCTCTACCCATGGAAAAACACCGGGGCAGCTCTTCCGGGTTTTCGTAAGCACTTGTTCTTTTTCAAAAAAAATGGTTTTGCAGAAACAACGTCTTTCAAAACATGACAACACACCTTGAAACCTAGTTTTCAGTAGCTCGCCGGAGCTGCCACAAATCACCCTGCAGAAACAAGGGGGCTGAACCGTAGAGGCGTGAAAACTTTGGCAAAGGTCGGTCAATGCCCAATACTTCGGATAAAAAACATTCATCTGCGAAATTTAGAAAACATGTCTATACGATCATGTTTTATCATGTTTTATCATCGAAAAAATGTTAACATGAATTCGGGTTTTGACCGTAATTGTCTTCGGACTCTCTGCAAGCAATTACGCAATTGGCAACCACTACTTGAACCGGCATGGTTTTTTGCTATTTGGGCACTATTTGCTCACTTTTCTGTAGGAATGACGATTTGCTGGCTTTGATCCATTCATCAGCCAACCATCAAACCAACCATGATTGTTGGTTCTTTGGTGGTCACATTACATCTCACCAGTGTTGGTTGTTGGTCAGCCAACCAATCAATTATCACGGTTTGTATGCCAACCAAGATTGATAAATTGCATGAATATGAAAACATGGTTTATTTTCCCCCCAGTTTAGCACAGTGGGTTGATGAACTTATTTTTTGGGGGTGGTTGACTCATCTGATTTTTACCAGCCAGGAATGGTTCACCACCCCACCAAGCAGCCTGCCAAACCCACCGACCCCAGGAAGATCAGTGCCTGGATGGCAGAACGTGCCGATTTGGTTCTCCTGACGCCTCGTGGTGGCATTTGCCGACGGGGTTTCGCCGGGGCGGTGGCCGGGATTTTTTCTGCGAAATATGGAGGTATGACCTATATGGGGGTTTCTCACGGCATATATTGGACACCTAAAAGTCGTTGGTTTATTGTTTAAATGGTTAATGAAGGATGATATTTTGAGGAACCAAATGGAACCACCATAATGTGATTAATTAACAACCGTCAAAAATAGTCAATGAGAAGGGTTCTCAAACGACTGCTGGTTGGCGGTTTGATTGACATTTTCCAATATTTAGTGATAGTTGGTTGATTCACTCATAATTGTCAGAAATGTTAAGGCCACCAAACAGACCCATATGTTGAGGTGATGAGGGAAAACATACTAAATTGATGATAATTGCGGGATCGGAACACATTTTGATCAAATAATGGACACAATATGCGTGCAAACGTCAACAGCAAACAATTTCACTACACCAACCATGCAAGTGCAGATACCCAACAACATAGTCGAAAAACGATTTTTGGATGTACGTTTCTGCTGCGGCTCAACGTCATGCCAATACCTATGATCGACCTTCACTTAATCAGAAGCAACCATCAACAGCCGTCATTAACTGCGCACAATTGCTCATCATTATTCACCATTAGTCATTAAGTGCTGTCGACCATGATAAACCACAATTAACCCTTATTAACCTCGTATTAACATGTATGAACCATCAAAAAAAAATTGCATGATCCATTTGCCCAGCTAAAATTGAGTGACTGCGAAAGACCTTTGCTAGTCATTAGTGGTATGCTGCTTAGTGACGCTTAATCATGCTTTATTCAGGCCACCACTTCCAACATGTTCTTTTGTTGATTTTCCGTTGGGTTGAATCAACAAACAGGCACACTAACCTGGAATTGTCTAAGGAACAAGCAAACCGGCCGCTAAGGCGCTAGTAGTGCAGCGGCCTTCAAAATCCGCACACAAAAACTTCAAGGCCCACATATCGAGGTGCATCGATGGTCATCTTTTACGTGTGCCAACCCGAATGCCAAGGTCTTCTGCTCCGAAATCCAATGATGGTTAACAAAGGCTGACAATGGTTTGCAATTCTAACAAGTATTCAGATGTTGCCTAATGGGTATTTACCAATGTTATTGCTAAATTGTATCGTACCGCTTGAATATATAATCTTAAGAATGCTTACTGATGGTTGAGGATGATTGATAATTTGTCAGGATAATTTGTCAGAATGGTTGCTGGTGACTACCAACCACTGGTTCAATGTTGCAACAGGGACAAAGATGTTATGGGATGCATCAAACAGTCGAAGCCAACGCACATCGTGGATCCAATGGTGGTACGAGTGGCTGGGGTCCATCGCAACCTGGTACGATTACTGGAACTAATCAATCATGATGGTTGATATCAATCATGTTTCCCAGCTCAAGATCATATTACTTGTCATCTCCTATAACATACGTTGGATATAGTTAATTAATTCCAATGATCATGTCATCAAACAATTAAGTATTAATCCACTGAGGATCAAACGGTATGTCAGTGAGGATTCCCATGCTATCAAATAATTGACTAGCGATGTCACCTACGAATCCAGTTTGCCAGTGTGCCTTGAGGTTTGACGCTCACAAACTCGACATTTCCGATGAATTTCAGCAGGTGATGGAGGTGAGGGGTGGGCCGCGCCGACCATCAGCATGGAGCCTGAGCACAGTCCTCAATTAGATCATGGCTGCGCTACACTCGGGTCCCCAAAAGGGGTGGTAGCCATAGCAGTGCATCGAACAAGAAAAGGAATTCCTATCCTGGATGAATCATTGAGGCAAACTATAGCGTTGTTAGCCATTCTGGATGAAGCAATAGCTTGTAATGACCAACAGTATTGCTATAGCCATTCTGGCTGAATTTCAAACAATATTCACACCACTGGCGCTACGAAAATTTGTGCTGTGGCTACCCAAACAAGTCGTTGCTCTGGTGACTAGGCTCTGCCCTCGGCAACCTGGGGGTCACTAACAACCTGAGAAAATTGGGGGGCGATCTGCCCCAGCAACCGTCCTCACCGTCCTCGGGATGGGAGCGATCATGGAAGCAACCATCCTCAAACGAGTATGAATCAGTAACTACAATCAATTTTGTTCATACACCATCATTTAACAAGAACTTGTATAGTTGAACACTCCAAGAAGAATGTTTTGTCGATGCGTGGCTCTGGGGAAAGGATACAACTTGCTGATCTCAGCATGTCATGCTACTGACAAAGTGGGAACGGAAGTAGCAAGTCGATGTTGGGCCGATGGTGGGGGAGCCCACCTAATTGTTCTAGCGAGCTTAGGACTTGTTGATGATGAAAATTATGTGAATGGTTTTCTGCTCATGTTTTCATTCCTCAATTCTGCCGAGTTGATAGAACCAACCTAAATGTAGTCCATGAATGTCCATGACATACAGCTAGAAAGCTCATGACATGCACATGATTGAAAATATGCTGCAATACATTGACATGTCCAGATGTGTACGCTTGCATATTTTCGTCAATACATTGACATGTACAGATGTGTATGCCACAATCTTGTTGGTTGACTTGTAAACACTTACTACAGTTGTACTGTTGCATGCCAGATTTGCGCGGCAACCTCTTTTTTCAGGACATCAAGGCAATACGCACATCTTTGTACAACCCTGGTGTATCCCCGAATCATTTGGTGTTGTTGGTCTCCCACGGGGATGGGGAAAAAGCATCGCACGGTGATATGTGAATATAAGATATGAGTCATATGAGCCATGTTTGTGCACAACATGCATATCAGGTCTCATGTCTCATGATCATGAACATACATACCTCAAACCCGTACAGCATGGAACTTATACATATCACTTATATATATATATATATATACATGTACGGGCATTCTGCAGTATTACCACCAATACATGGTTGTCAAAAGAAAAATGGTATTTCTATCAACTATGGTATGTTCCTATCAACCATCTATATGATCACATTTGTTGTCAAAAAGATATCATTGCCATAGTGACATGTCTATCAATAAAGAGATCATTATACCTTGATGCCATCAATCTATCAATTGCCCATTTGCCAGGTTGATAGAAATCATCTATATGATCATTATGATCTACATGTCTATCAACCATTAATAGATCATAATGATCATTTATATTAAAGAATCTATATGATTTCCAGTTCAATTTATTTGATCATATGATTTCCAGGTCCATGAAAACCACGTCAGGTCTCATTCCTCACCCCACTTCCCACCCTCAGGTGCTCAGGCCGCATGCCAACAAGGTGCGCTGCGTGCTGAACAAGGCGCGACCACCAGTGGTTTCTGGGTTGGTCAATGACACCCTGGTTGGTCGATGTGCTGATCTCCTGCGCTGATATCCTGCTCAATGTGCTGGTTCATGATGGTTTATGTTGGTTTTTGATGGTTGATATCCATAACTATTGGTTGATGATGGTTCATGACCATTCCTTGATCTTGTTTCATGTTGGTTCCGTGAGGATTTTGGCGCAAGCTTCAGAGAGAGAGAGGACCTTCTCGACTTTGCAAAGCAGGGTCAATCCGGTAATGCCATTAAGTAGCCCTTGATTACACATCAATGAACCACGCATTAGCAGTCAATTGACGATGATTAACCACTCATCAACCATCATTGACCTATCATCAATCAACCATCAGCCATTGGTGACGTAACCAACCAGCGCTACTTCACCATCAACCTATCCCACGAACATTTCACTCAAAGGCAGATCAGATCGATGCCTCCAACCTGGTGAGAGTCTACGGGGCCTTGCTGTGGAATGTTGGAAAGGCGAGGGAGACTGCGGCGCGGCTGGGAGCGGCAAGGGATGGGTGGGTTGGTTGGTTGGTTGGATGGATGGATGGTTCGTGGTTGGCGCAGAAATAACGAACAATCATGGGGCTATACCAAGTACCACTGGTTGGTTGGTTGGGTTGGTTGGTTGGTCGGGTTGGTTAATGCTAATAGCTTTGAGAAACCAAAAATATTGAGATGCAATCCATGCGAACTATGATTTATGAAGTGTATAACCGGTTGGTTGGTATGTGGCTGCGACTTTCAGCCATAAAGAACCAGTAACCAGTATTGATCTTTCTTGGTTGGTGGGTGGCTTGGTTGGTTGGGTATATTCGGTTTGCAGCAACAACAGTAGGATTTTTGCAACTGCACAGACGATAGATATACCGCGTATACCGTATACCTTGTTGGTAACTCGATTTGGTTGGTCATTGTTGGTTGAGAACTACTCATGAGCAAGAAAAACAAGATAGAGATGCAGAAACAACCTGGAATATAAGAACAACATTGGTTGGGTTCGTTGGTTGGTCAGTTTGGTCCATGATTTCGCCACTTGTTGGGTCCCCCCAACTGCTTTTTGGAGAACCAACAAGTTTTGTTTTCCCACCGGCTGGCTGAAGCTTGCCCAAGCAGAAGATGCAAGAAATTAAGCGCCTGAATGAAAGCTTGAAAATAGTGGGATAAACCACGCCTCGTGCGGATTGCGCAGTTGGTTCCCAGTGATCGTACATTTGGTGTACTTGCTGGTTGAGAGTTATCCTAAATGATGATCTATCATTGAAAAATGTTCCAACGGAATACCCCAGCTGTTCATTTGCCGGGTAGTTTCGGCGGGCAATTATTTAAAATCTTAAAGATTGTGATGTGGAATTACTGAGCATGATTTACCGCCACCGATGACTACCTATCTTTCTGCTTCTTTAATTATCATTTTTCACCTGGTTATCAGTGGCAATTATTGCTCATTTTGCAGTTGTTAACCACTCGTGACCATCTTTGGCAGCGTGTAAACTAGTCACTTAGTCATTATGGATTCATTGATCCGAAACCCAGTGTTTTATTTTGCGCTTTCCGTCACGCGTTTTAGCGACAATTGAGCATGAGCCCCTATCAAAGACCTTGTTAGCCATCACAAACCAATGGTTGCAGTATCGCCATCATTGATTCACCAGCGGCAACCATAAGCAACCATCATTGACCCATGGCTATAACCGCTATCAAACCAGCATGATCAATCAGCATTGCTGCAGTGCTCAATTGTTCTGGCTATTGACCATCCTTAGCTGGAAAAATTGCACAATTATCAATGATGGTTACTATTGTCATCATCGCTATTAATACCATCATTGAATTAATCACTATTTACCGTCATCACCGTTTATGTTTTATTACCTACTGACAGCTTCAAAATCTGAACGGGCAATCGTTTTTTTACGATGACAAATCTTAATCACCCTTAACCCTCATCAAGTAATTACTCTGTTAATTAAATCATCGTTGATAGTCATTAAGTGTCCTTAGCCAAACAACAATTAGTGCTTCAAAATTGATTAATGATGAATATTACTCAAAAATGGTCAAGATATTTAGATCCTTAACAACCAAAGCATGATTAGTCGCTAACCATCAATATCTAATTATTCAACGCATTACTTGTTTAATTAACCACCATCAACTGAAGAATAAATGCTTATTCACCAACATGAACCACCACAAAGGATCATTATATAACCAGCATTCAGCATAGATAATGATTAGTTGATGAAGGGTAATTTGTTAGTGACGACAATGAACTAATTCTGGACCCATCAAGCACTACTCAACCTCCGATTGACCACCACTATGATTGACAACTGTTTGACTACTATCAACTAATTACCAACTAAGTTACCTTTCTAAGCCATATAAACCACTCAACCATCAATTATCACTTACCATTTTTCACTACTTATTCAACTAGTTATTTGATTTAACCATCAATCACCATCATTAATCACCAATTAACCACCCATGAATCACCCATTAACCACCCATCATTCACTCACCAGCTGCTGATTAATTGATCACTAATCACTAACCAACCACTGATTGACCACCAACTAATCACCCATTAACAAGTGACCAAGTACTAATTTTCACTCACTGATTAACCACTAATCAACCAAAACCAACCAACCAACCACTAATCAACCACTCAAATTCCACTCAAATTCCTCCGTTTCACGCGACATTCGCAGGTCTTTCAGACTCCGGAGGTGGCTCGTGTGTTCGTGTCGTCCTTCTGGGATGAAGCCTATCGCTACCGGGACCGTTTTCGGCTTCGGGCGTGGCGGGAGGGTGGAGCAAGACATGGTCCCGAAAGACCATGAAGCATTGACCAACCATCATAACTTGGATCTTCAGCTAAGCGATGGTTCCTCAAAGTAGGTGCGAGCCCAAATCATCTTTCTCAAGCATTAGTACTGAAGCAACAATTTTTGGGGCTCCCTATTTTAAGAAATCATCGCAAAAATAGTAGGTTACTGATGGGGAGATGGTTGCCGATAATCTAGCTTTGCGATGGTTTATTGGTGGTTAAAGATTAATGGTTCATGATGGCGCATGATCGCAATTTGTCTCGCAGAACTTCCAAAATTCCAAAAGCTATTTCAATTTTGCAGAAATAGTGTCGATTAGCAGTCCCAGCAATATCACAGAAATCCCAAAGAAAAATGCTGTCTAAATCACAACAATTGCCTATGAACCTATGATTCATCACGAAACGAACTCAATGAACCACCATCAACCATCATTAACGCGATAATTTATAGCTTGTTGACCCTATGATTATCATTTACCTCCACCAACCATCATTGTTAGCCATTGAAGGCACCATACACCATCATTGAATCCCTATTGGCTGGCTATTATAGCACCTTATTAACCATCAACCGTCATCAACCATCATCAACCATCATCAACCATCGTCAGCTATCATCAATCACCATCAACCATCATCAACCATCATGGATAATTAACCACTACATCACCATTCATCAACCACCATCGCCGCTGAAGAGTTGAGGACCACGTGACGCTCTTCGAAGAGGATAAGGCAGCAGTGCTAAAGGAGCGCCCGTGCGGCCAGTGACGAACGATGGCAGTGGTTAATGATGGTAAACCGGTGGGGTAAATGGTGGGTAGTAGTGGTTAATGAATGTTAATAGCCGTTAAAAATGATGGTAAATGATGGTAACTGATGTTTTATGATGGTGAAAGATGGGTAATTGTGATTTCTGGTGTTCAGCTCATGGTAGTTAATTCGTGGTGTTTGATGATGGTTAATCATGGGTAATAGTGGTTACTGGTGCTTGCGTGGTCTCGGTGGGGTCCCCCCAGCTGTGCAGGCTTTTGACCCACCGCCATATCCACATTGATAGGGTCTAACCCTTTCCGGCCGGCCACCAACCGACCACGACGGGATCGATCTTCAGCCACTATCACTCATCAACCATCATCATCAATCATCATCAATCATCAATAGTCAATAGTCATCAGCAGCCCTCATCAAGCATATTTGACCATCATGAACCACTTTATCAATTAGCCATGATTGATGATTAACATTGTTTATATAGCCATCATCAACCATCATGAGCCGCTTTTATTAGCCATGGTTAACCATGGCCATGGCTATTGATTTTTGTGGGATCTTCCAATCGCCGATCACAGGAGTTGGAGTCGCTTCCTCACACGGCCTTGCTGCGGAAGATCAACAACCTCACCGCTAGGGCGGGGACGGGTGGTCCCCCGGCCGTTGGGATGGCACCCCTCTAGGATTCCATGATGAATTCCATGAAAATCCAATTTTTGCATGGGCTGGATGGCTGATTTCATGGGTTTTTTTGGTTCATAGGCTGGATGAATACCAACAATAGCAAAGCAGCTGCACAGTGAAGTTATATGATTTTTAGTCTCCATCAAGTAAGAACTCGTAGGTGTATCAAGAGGCGGTACCCTTTTGATAGGAACCCCGCGCTGAGGGAAACCCCTGTGAAAACCCTTGCTCAGCCTTCAGATCGAGCACAGGTTGTTGCTTTAATCACCAAGGTCATCAACCCTGGTGCTGTTTGTTAATTAGCCTCAGTTGGATGATATCATCATGAAAGTGTGATCCACCGATGTACACTTATTGGATAATGTAAAATGTATATTGTCAGACAACTTTGTTGAAGTAGTGTGTGTCAATAATGACAGTTGATTGATCTCATATTTGAAAATAGTCACAACTATCACTGTATTTGATTGTTTCTGATCTCCTCATAATACATGACCATTCTTGGCCCTCATTCATCAACCAACCAACCAACCAACGGGGTTGCTGCTGTTGCTCTGTCCCTATCCTCCTATCCTTCTTCTTCGCTTCTTGCTGCTCAGCTCCATGGTTCTCCAACTTTCAGGTGCGCCGCGTGAGAACCCATGTGGTGGTCATCGGCTATCTCCGTTCGAGGTGCCAAAGGGATGTGGCCAAACCAAAGTGATGTGGCAACCAATCCAGTGGCGATCGCCGTTTGTGATTCCTGTGGCAACAGTGTCGGCGCGGTTTAATTTTTGTGTATTTTCAAAGCTGTCTCGGATGGCACAAATTGGCTCGTTGAATACGACATGATTCCACTAGCCGAGATGTGCCATTCCTGTCCGAGATTGCCCCAAAGTTTCACATGTTCAAGCCCCGTGGATCCGAGCGGACCATCGGGAAAAAACATGCAATGACGGCCTCGGGTTCAGCTTTTAGATCAGTGATTTGATAGCGAAAATCGTGTGGTGTATCACCCTGGCGTTAATTCGCTTACCAACATGTTTAGAGCCAAAGCATCAAGCCTTTTGGATTGATCCACCAATATGTATAGATGGTTTGTTGAAGACAGGTTTGCTGTGGGTTTGGGTGCCATCGCCTGGTTTGCCTGTCCCTGTGTTCGAACGATCGGTGCTTCTGGGCTACCCGTAAGCTTCAATTAGTAGTTCGATTGAAGTAAGCGAGTTTAATTTGATGGTCACCCATACTTAGATAACTTAGATAACTCATTATGTGGATGAAACAGGTTACCACATTGAAAAACGCATGCTTGAAGTGCAAACTGGCGCCCCCGCTTGGCACATCAGTACCGGGAGTTCTCGGTGCCACAGTCACTGACGGTTGGATTCAGCTAACCAGTTTTGCTTGGTTTGAGCAGTCTGCTTCTCATGCCACCCTGTTTCTCCCCATGCGATCAGATTCCCCTCAAAAGACGTTTCTTCTGGATGTTGGGATGTTGGGATATCGTCGTTGCTCGATACGTGGCGAACTGGGACCCGCAGGTGGTTACTGGTCCAGCAACTTGGGATACTTCTCTGAGAATGGCACCACCGGTGGTCAGATTTGCTACCAAGACTGCCTCATATGTGTCACTGATACTGAGATTTCCTCGCATATAGGCTGGTTCTTGTCGCATATTAGCTAATATAACAACAAAATGTGTGTTTCACAAGTTGTTTCCCCATTTTTCAAAAGAAATCGGCGAGTCTGTCCTCGATGCACGTATAGATCATATGTATCACACAGGTCATCCCTGCAACCATTCCGGAAGAAAGCAGCTGTGCAACATCCCAGGTTTCAGTCTTCATCCCTTGCTTTTTCCACTGACCAGTCATGAAACGGTAGCATGATACTCATCACTAGTGGCAGGTCACTAATCATTCACTCACGGCTACCGTCAGTATCCACTATGACTGACCATCATATGCATGATTCATCATTTTACATCTATACAGTCTATACATATCAAACTATAACTATTAAGGTACAACTGTACCTAGAAACTGTTTACAACATTTACAACTACAACTATAATAAGACTATGACTATCACTATTAACCATTATATCGCCATTGCAGCCACCATGACCACAGCTTCAGTGGCCACCGTCTTCACAGGATCCCTTGGAGCTTGCGAGCGACCCTTGGAGATACCAATCTGGAGGTCAATATCAGCAGCAAACAACCAGCCAGCGTAGTTGATCGCTTGTGATAGAGCTGAATGATGGGTCATAATCAACAATGGAAGGATGGGTTAATGGTAGGTTACCACTGTAGTTAATCACTGGGTCACTGGATGGCTTATACCCACTAACTTAGGTTTTTAGTTTTTTTTGGATATGATTGATTTACCATATAACCACTAAAAATATTTTTTTAGCAAGGGATCTATAAGCCACCAAGGTTATAATAGATGGTTGTTTGATGGAAGCTTAATGATTAGTAACCATCTATCAACCATGAATCACTGGTGATAGAGCTTAATGACGGGTCATAATCAACAATGGAAGGATGGGTTGATGATAGGTGACTGGTTTGATGATGGATTGAACAACCATTAATCACTGGTGATCGAGCTGAATGATGGGTTGAATGATATCTCTAAGCATCAGCAAACAACCACCGGATATCACCTGGTGATAGAGCTCTAGCCACCAGCAAACAACCATTAATCACTGGTAATAGAGCTGAATGATGGGTTGTAGCCAACAATGGAAGGATGGGTTAATGATAGGTTACTGGTTTTAGAGCTTGATGATGGGTTAATGATGATGGCTTATATCCATTCATAGGGGTTAACAGTAGGGGATAATAGTCCACACTAGTGGTGAAACGACTACCGGTTGGCTTATGGTCAATTAATTACGTTTGATTGAATAGTGGTTTGAGAATGGTAACCAACTAAGGGCTTATGCTTATACTAACCTATGGTTGGTTTGTAAGCATGGTTTACAATCATTGGTCTCATTATAGCGAGTGACCTTTGATTTATTATGCTTTACTGAGGGCTTATGAGGTTTGAGAATGGTAACCAACCAACCATCCGACCAACCATCCAACCAACTATCCCTTCAACCGACCATCCAACCAACTATCCCTTCAACCGACCATTCAACCAGCCACAGAAGGATCATGCCAGAAGTGATATGGCCGACACTGCAGCCTACTGGATATTATATGATTGATAAGCCGGTAATGGCCACAATCATCCATGATGAACCTCTATCACCAATCAGCTACGGATTGGTTAACATATATTTATATTGCCATCCACTATCAGCCATGCTGATATATGGTAATATAGTAGTGTTAATGGCCATGGGGACTTGTGATCCACTAGCCAACCATCAATGGCTATCCACTATCAGCTGATAGTAATGTCAATGGCTAATAGAGGCTGTCATCAAGGCTATCAGCCAGATACTGGTGATGTTAAAGGGCACTTGGTAACAGCCTCAACAGCAGTTTGATTAGTCAATCAGTATGGTTGAGGCTGTTAACAAGTCAGCATACTTCATGCTGTCTCAACAGTGGTTAATATGCACTTGTGAACAGCCTCAACCGCACTCAATCATAAATTGCAGTTAATGGTTATTTGATGGAGATCATTCTGCCGCTTATCTCAACCATACTTGTCGGAATATTGGTTGTTGATAGTTCATCCATCATCAACAACTAATCATAAATCACATGACTGCTTCTTTGATGTTAAATTTGATGGTTATATCGGTGCTTAGAAAACCAACAAAACCGACTGTTGTGGGTAGATAGTTCATCTATCACGAAGCTGCCGATCCACCAATCAAGTTGATTGTTGGGTCATATCCATCCCCAAATTGCTGGTTGTTTACCATTATTGCTGGCGATTATCCCCTATCAACTATTCTAATCCCCTACAGAACCTAGAAAATCCCCATGTGTCCCTTATAAATTTCCTGGAAACCACCTTATATCAAACCATGCCCCCATATGGCTGTTTGATAGCTCAGCAAAGCCATTGATCACCCTGCCCTCAGCAGCAGTGTATCTCCAAGGATGGGCGTTGACTCAACCATTCGAAGCTGGCTCTGCGTGGCTGCCGAGAAACAAGGGCTGGGCGATGATAAATTAGGGTGAATGGCACTGGTTAATAGTCTGGGTGAATATTGGTTAATACAAGTTGATGGTTGATAAGGATTAATTAATGATAGTTGATGATTGTGAATGGTAAGGCTTAAGAAAAGTCATCGCTAATATGGTCAATGTCTACCATGGCCATTAATTCAATAATGGTCAATTATGATAGTATGGTTGATAATGATTAATGATCATGGTTGATTCACTGGTTGATAGTCATGGTCGATCATAGTTTAAAAAAATCGTTAGTTGATGGTTGATCATGGTTAAGACTGATACTTAGTATGCTTCATAGCCATGCCTTATAACAATGGTGAGTGGTAACCGGAAAACAAAAATATGCATATATATATATATATACATACGTTGAAGAGTTCTATGCAGCAGTGTTTTCAATCATGATAGTTGATGATGGTGAATGGTGGGGTTCATGAATCATTTCTGAATCATTGACATCAACTACTTGACACCACTATTTTGGATATCAATATGTAAGAATGAATGGATATCGCCAGTGATGGTATTATCAAGCTGGTTTATGAACAATGTGGCTTTGCGATTTCGGACATCACTACACGGATTGCCCATCATAAACCACCTTCATCTTGAAGCTGATGCTCCTTTGGTATGACTCATGTAGATTCATGCCAGACCAATCTACTGGAGGGTAATGGCAAAGGTGAAGTTACGATGGTGTTGCGATAAGTGAAATCGGAATTCCATTCTGATCATAATAATCATCATATAAGTATATAAGTCTAATATAAGATATAGTGTAAATCGTCGTTACTTCATTGGCTATTGGTTGATAATTACTCAGCAAAGGAATCATAATGTTTAGTATGATGGTCTCAGATGTACTGTCCCAGGTGCAAGCCCGTCACATCATTCTATCGAGCGATACTTTGCCGATTTCCTAGGTTTCGTAAGTTGATAAAGGATAAATGCCCAGGTTGCTTTATGGCAACCAACGCTGAAAGGATCTATTCTGGAACTTGAGCTAGCTTGTTCAATGTGTTACTATCACACTTTTCAGTAGTGTTCAGTACCACTGTCAGGTGCACCTCTTTTGAGCATGGCACCAATATGTGGTTCCACCCGAAATTTCAAAAAGAAACTGATGAAGCTGATTCATTTGATCACCAGGCTGTGGTCGAACCCAATTAATCATCTCTAATGTCTCATATACTAAGCATACCCGTTTGGATGGGTCTACCCAAATCATTTTTGGATATCTTGTAACATTCTTTCAATGTGTCATAAGTATGTCTCGAGCGGCCGGTCATTCAGATTTACCTACAAACATGTTGATGTTCAACGCTGATCACCAACCAAGAACCAAACAAGTTGCTTGGATGACATACTGGGCACAGGAGAAATGACAAAATGACGAACTGCTACCACTAGTTGGGTGTAATTCTTCTATGGAATGCTTTTTTGTCCATGGTACTTAAAGTTTCTTGTTCTATGTTATTATACCTTTTTGAGGTGAAGGAGCAACCTACAGAACAGAATGCAAGGAATACCAGAACAGATTTTGGCACTTAAAAATCGGATCCTTGCGGGGAAGGCTCTGTGAAAGCACAGCACAGAAGAGAGAACCTATCAGGAATTGGAAGAATCAGACCACCTGTCACACAACTTTTGTAGAACTGAATACTTGAAGCCTTGATACGATAGGTGGATGAGTTGGGTTGCCATGATATGTCTCTTGCGTCCTGGGTGGCCTCAACGAAAAATGTGCATAGCAATTGCCGAGCGAACTGGACAGTTCACACCCACATTGGGCGAGGGTGCGGAAATCTTTTCGAAGCATTGGTAAAATCCGCCGACAGAAAGCCACTGAATGAGATTTTTTCACAGGAATGGGGATTTGGAGCAAGATGGACTTGGCAGCGGATCGCCGAGAAAAATCCAGGCGGGTGTTCAAAGGCTGCCTTGTCTTCTAGAGATGTATTCATTATTCTGATTTGGGATGCGTTGATGACCTTATTTGACCTTAAACAATCTTATTCCTACTTAATTGAACGATCTTGCGGTGGCCTTCAACACATTTCCACATGATACTAGAGATACTGATTATTGATAGCATATGGTGATACGATTTGGACAATGGTTTGGATTAGCATCATCAATCAGGGGAATACAACTATGATCAACCAGGAAGCATTAAGCTTTGTTGTCACTATGATAAACCATTTTCAAATCATATATAGTCAGTCACCGTTAATCAAGCCTCATCAATCGCTACAACTATCTACTTTTGTATGTGTATTGATCATTGTGGGCTTCTCGTGGCTTCATGATTGATTAGCCACTGTTAAAGAAAATTGCAAGATCATATATATAAGTAGCAGCTGCTGGCGGCTAGCAAGTAATCATTTTGGTGCTCCTTAAAAGTCAACGAATTCTCAATGTCCAGTTTTTTTTAATGCAAACCATTATCTATCAAATATGGTGTCGTCCATAGGATACCAGCTGACATCACATCATTCATGCACCAGTATTTTAGGAGTGCCGAAGGAGGGTTTACCTCATCTTTAAGGTTAAACAAATGGGTAAGCACGGTAAGCAGGGTAAGCAGGCTATTTTCCGACCAGTTTTGGTTCCTTTGTCAGCCGCTATGAGCCAGCAATAAACTATCAAGTAAGCATCATGAATCATTGATTGCCAATCAGTATATAACCATCATTCAACCATCATGAAGCATCAAATGTCAATCATGAACCATGATTGCCCAGCAATAAAGCATCAACTAACCATTGTGATCAACCCCTATGAATTCCCATCGTTACCCACCATGAGTGCCCCAACCTGTCCGCTGTGGGATGGGCAAGTCGCCCTAGGTCCTCGTTTGGAACAATTGCTGAGCGAGGCAAAGATGAGAGGAATAACCATGGCAAGTCATGGAGCAATCCAGGTTTCATGGTGTAATGTTAACCCCGGGTGAAGCTAAGTTCCATGGAATTCCATGGATTTACGGTGCTTAAATGTGGTTTGATTATAGGTTCAGAACCATTGGTTTATCAGTGGATAAGCACCAACTACAAAAGCTTAAAAAATATGGTTTGATTAATTGAGAGGGGGGGGGTCCATGGCTTCATGAGAAACCAATTGGCAAACTTGGGGGATACCCCGCATGAAAATCAGCCAGGCGTTTCGTTTCATGCGAAGTTAACATTCATGGTAGATCCATGTAGGTCCATAGGTCCAGTTTATTCCTTTAATCTTGATGGTAAATTACCGGCTATTCAGCCGGGAAACCAATGGTGGTTTACTAATGTGGATCCAACAGTACACGATGATCATTACATGGCTAATTCCATGATGCACACACCAACGGTGCAACCATTCATGGTTGAAACACGGCTCATTTATATATCATTAATGGTGGAACCTTGATTGATGACATAGTCTAATGGCAGGCCTATTTGTGGTAAATAATCGTTTCAATGTCAAGGTTACGAGTAAATGACCACCAAATGGTTTTATCAATGGTAAACGCGTCAATGGTAAACCTTGAAGGCTGAATGACGGCGTACCCCTGGTGTAAGGGTTAAGTCATGGGGAAAATGATGGTTGATTAGTTGTTCATGATGGCTTCATAAGGTTTAACCGCTCCTTCAGGCTCTTGGGAAGCAAATTCTTTTCTGAATTTCAGTCTGGCAAACCCAGCCAGAAGAAAGTGTATGATGTGAACTTCACGGACCATGCGGATGGAACGGAACCAGGCTCCAGCTCCAATGAGGTCTTAGCTGACAAGGCCTTCCATGCCCTTGCCGATGAGGACCATGACCTTGACCAGGAATTTGTGTCCTTTGTGGGCACGGAGGGCCGGGCACACAAGGTCAAGAAGCAGGTGAAGGACCCTGCATGACAGGCTGGCAGGAGTCCACATTGCCTGGAAACAAAAAGGCAGAGGTGGAAAGTTGGACTGGGTCAGGTATCTTGGGGCCTCCTGTATCTTTGACGATCAGGAGGCCATACTCCAAGAAAACCACAGAGCAGGGGTGAAAGTGCATGGAGTGATGTCAGATCAGTCCTCACTGAGCTCTATGCCCAGCAGGGCTGTGTTTGAAGATTTCCCTGAGGCAGTTGAAGCCTGCTTGCAATGTTTAGAAATCATACTTAATTAGTAATGGCTAGGTGATGGTGGTTAATGATAAACAGTAGGTATCACTGGTTGGACAATGGTCTCATAATCGGCATATTCCATCAGCCACCAACCATTGATTCATAATGATGATTGACAGCAGTTCATCAAATGCATCAGACTGATCAATAGTATTCGCAAGCTGAGAATTGACACTGGTCCAATAATATTCAAAAGTTGCAAGTTGGTGTTTAACCCCAAGAATGGTTGATGGGCCACGAACTTTGGTTGGCTACCTGCCGCCAATGTCGATAAATGATGTCCGTTTGGGGGATGACCACCCTATGGGTGCAGATTTGAGTTCAAACAACCATCACTGATTCTGATCCTGGCTGGGGAGCAACAGGCATGTTTAATTTTCCCTAGCATTGCTAATGGTTAATAACAAGTGAAAACAACCAACAATAATGAGTAAACAACTTCCCTAGATGTACTACCAAATTCTTGTTTCAGTGACTAATACTTTTCATAGGGGCGGTTGAACCACCAACCAGATAGCTTCACAGCATTGCGGCAGGTCTTGGCGTTCAAAGCCTGAAACAAAACGGTGACGTGTTCGATTAATCAAAGGCAAGTCATTGGTTCATGTGTGGTGATCATAGGCCGAGCTGGGTCACGATTGATGAAAAGATTTCATGGGGGATGATAAACAATTTCATAGGGAAATCAATGGGTGATGATAGTGGAACCAGGGGTACAGGATTTTGACCCGCAGCCATATGTTCGTTTTGTCTTAGTTTATGAGCTCTCAATAGCTGGTAAAGGATGGTGAACATCCTTGAAGATATGACGTTGATCAGGTTTTTTTCATATGGTAGTGGTTCATGTCAGTTAGTCAATGTTTTATCAGCGATCATCAGGTATCCGCGTTATGTTTGTTTCACAATGCCAATTGATAGTCAATGTTTAATAACAATGTGGGTTCATCAGATGTTCAATTTACATTGATATTTCTGGCCGTTGAAGTGTTTAGCGGTGGTCCTTGTTGTTTAGTGTATGTGACTATGGTTATGACCTTCTCTGATTGTTCACCATGATTAGGCATGATATTATTCACCATTATCAAGATTATGAAGGTGTTCACCATTATTTGGATTGTTCACATTTCTACCATTTAGCCATTGTGAAGCATTCTAAACCACCAAGTTCATCATTATTACAACCACCAATAGTAAACCACTATGAACCATTATCCACCATGAACCAATCAGAAGAATATATATCATTCTTCATTAATGGTTTTCAACCGTTGGTATAACAGTAACCATTATGAACGATTATTAGCCTCTATTAACCATTATTAGCCATTGTTAACCACTATTTTCATGAATGGCGACCGTTGGTTCATTATTTTCATTATGAACCATCTCAGGTATGCGGAAATGTTCAGCACCTGAGATGGTCCTGTCGAGGCGCAACGAGTCCACAACCTGTCGGTGGGTGACATGCCCAAAGTCGAGGTGCGGCGCGGCGCGTTGCGCTCAGGGCCAGGCAATGTCAACCGCGATGAGTTCATTGATGTTTGTTTGATTTGTTAGTTGATTCATTGTGGTTTCTCATGGTTGATATTAGTTGTTGATGAATCATGATCAATGGTTTAACGTGCTGCGTTACACTGTCAATGGTATAGTGGTTGAGAATTGATTGATAGTTAAGAGCCGATCAATCATGGTCAAATAATAGTTGTTTGGTTCCGATAGTGGTTCAATAATTGGTTTAACGTAATAGTTAATTCACCTATGTGCAACATTGTTTCACGCAGTTGTTGGTTTAATGAAGAATGGTTGATAATAAGGCTTATTCATGCAGGAAACGGTCAGTGACAATGGTAGTGTAAACGGTAGGTAATGGTTGTTGTTTTTTAGGTAACAGTTACTCACCTTTTATGTAAATATTGTCAATGATGGCCGCTAAGGATGATTGATGATTGCTAACGTGGGTTGAGCATATTGGGTGATCGTGACTTTCATATACTAACATGTTGGATGAACATTTTGAATGAAGGTTGGCAAACGATTGTGATCAATTGTCACCACAAATGAACATACCCAGTGTCAACAGGCATGTTTGGAAATGGATTGTATAGGTTGATATCAGTGATGGGCAAACAATGAATTGACATTGAGTTGTGTGATGGCATTGGTATAAACGCGGCTGGTAAGGATTGACAAGGTTGTATCGGAATTGTCACGCTTGATACCTGTTGGCATTCGATGATAATGAATGCATATTATCAGAGAGTTTATCAATCAACCAACCGTTGGTCATGAGCAATGATATATCATCAACAATCATTATAAACAAGGATGATCAACAATGGCTCGCAAGGTCAAAGGTGGTACTGGTTGATCAGGGTTGATATTGGTCAATACTGATTGGAATGGGTTGACTAGAAATTGTACTTGGTAATGAATAACGATAGATAAGGATCCATGCCGGTGCAAAATGATTATGTTTCAATGTTTATTACGGTTGCTAGGGTTGATCGTGAGCTTTTGAGTTGAGAGTCAGTTGTCATGGCAAATATTGGCTGATAGGAGTTAACTGCAGGTAATGATAGCTGAGAATAGGGTTGATCTTGCTAAGTAGTGGTTGACCATGTCTAATAGTGGCATGGTTTTCAACACAATCATTCACCATAGTGATGCTATTTCGCAACGGTGGTGGTTCATAGTGACCGCTGAGAATGGTCAATTATGCTTGGAGATCACAAAAAGCCCTGGTGATTTACAACTTGATGGTGTTACCCGCTACCCCATGGGAATACCCTATTGTTGGAAACCATGTTGGCCATTGATCATAGGGTATGATCATCAATACCCCATGGGGTTCATAGACAATACCCTATCTTGTCACATTGGGAATACCCTGCATTGAAATACCCTACTGATGCCCCTATGTCTTGATGATTCTATGGCCATCGTAGCTTGACATCCACTTCAATCAGCACTAAGTAATACAAGGATTTCTGGTACCTCAGCCGGATAGGAGTTCAATCTCTCCAGCCGGGGTTTATTGTAATCAGCTGGTTCTTTGGCCAAAACCGAGGGCTGCTTGGTGATGCAACGTTGTGAAGGTGAAGATCCGTTCACCTATGTGGGCTAGCAGCTGATAGCCACAAGGTAAAACCATACCTTGCCTCCGTCATACATGTCCGTGTCACCAACCCTCACAGTAAGGTCTGCCCACGGAACCAGCAATACTTGGAGACTTTCTTGGCAGCAGTTGTCAAGTCCAGAGACAAGTAACAGTTGACCTTGCACAACCGTGACCTGGTCTTCTACTTTGACTCCTTCCTGGAGGAAATTTTAGCAAGGTGCTTGCTTCCTTTTAGACTTCTGCTGGAGACGCTTTGCACAAGAACTCCTTCACTGTTTTGGAGCCATAAACAATTCAGATTCAGATCAAGATACAGTCTTCGCTTTTTTTGGCTGAACAGGTTTCAGTGCGCGCCTTTGCTCAGCAGTGCTATTGTAGGAGCTTGGGCTTAAGCTTCACAAACGGCTGCGCGAGGCAGAAGTTGTGGAACTGCCCATTCATGGAGGAGCAAGAGCAAATTCGGGCAGCGTTGGTGAAGTCATTTCCAATCAAAGATTCCAGAAGCCATTTCTGACTGTGTGGATGTACTGGCTGGCTAGATCAGTTGCAGGCCAAAGTTGAGTAATGTCTCTTACGATGAGGATAGCTTGCGCCAGCGCCGCCAATACGTCAAGTCAAATTCAACGATCTTTCAGCAAGTTGAGCAGTTGACCCTGGTCACTGATGATTTCCGGGAATGGTCAGCTATGAACAGGGTCCGCAAAGCATTTTTTGGGGTGAAGTTTTGCTCTGTTTCCAATATATCCAGCAATGTGAACCAATTTTGGACGTGAAATGACCAAGCAATAATCAGCCATCCAAAAGCAACCACCAATCCAACCAAACCAAAAAGGACCCTTTCTGTTCGCATGTTTCAAGCGCTAACGTGCCTGCGGTTGTGGCCCCTAAATGGACGGTGCAGCCGCATCAAAGCATGTCGCAGCCATTGCCCAGGTCCACTAACCACAAGACCCACCCTGGACCGCATCAGTGGGGTGCCGCCTTGAGCCATCGCCGTACGCCTTGAGCCTTGCGTAGGAGCTTGGCAACTCGCGGAAGGGTCACTCCTGTAACCGAGACCAACCGAGCCCTGGCCAACCATCCACCATCCTCCCAAAGCTGCCAGGTGCTGCGCGGAAAGCTCATGGCCTTTGACGGTGCGGTGTTGCCAGTTGGGACGGGTGGTGGCCATAGCAATGTGAAGAGCAATCTGCAGGGGGATGATCACCGTCAGGTTTTGCTGAGGCGAATTTCATGATGCTTTCAAGTTTGAAACATAGCGTCATAGCGTGGTTGGCCGTACACCTCTCCCCAGTGGCCAGTGACTCCGAAATGGCACTGCAGTGGTGATCTTTGGCTTAATCGTAGCCGCTCACTGCTTGCCAAGAGCGCAGGTTCCCCCTCTGAGGACAAGAGCTCCATCCCAAGATACTGGGAGATCTTTGTTGAGCACCACATGTTTGATGGTTCATCAACCAGCGATTTGTTTGAAGGGAGTGGTTTCTGACAACTCGAAATCCCAGATTAGCTTCTGTTGACTACGGTGAGTCATTAGTGGCTATCTTTTATCACTAGTGGCCATTATCATCGAGAACCACTATCAAGCCATTAACAACCATTCCTAAGCATTGAACAACCACCACTAGACACGACTAACACTCATAGACTCATAGGATCTCATAGCCCATTGATCTCCTACAGTGGTTGATAAAGATGCTTCTGGATCTCCCAACTATTGGTTGCTGATTCATTCTTTGCCATTGTTAGCCATTTGTAGTTGGTCATCAACTCTGATGTTGCTCGTTAGTATTGGCGGTCAATGTTTAGTCTTTACCATTTTTACCCAGTATCAAAAGCTCGATCTCCCATATTGATCCTGACTGAACAATTTACAGCCTTACAGCTGCTGGATATGGCTATTGACCGCTTGTTGGCCATTAGCCATTACGAGCTGGTATCCAAGAATGCCTATGAACAGCTAGCTAACGACCAACTAGTGGTTGATAGCTGGTTGAGAGAGATGATCAACCAGTCTTAACCAACGAATCTTGGTTTTTAACAGCTGGTATCAGCTGGTTAACCGCTGGTGATTCAGCCCTCCACCATGATTCGTTGGTAAACAGCTGGATCTCACAGGGGTTCGCTGGGAGCCTGGCCGCGGTCGTGGAAAACCAGGCCTGCTACGTTTGCCCACCCTGGACGTGGCGGAGGTCCATCGATTGGATGACGTGCTCGAGAAGGAGGTGCCCGGTGAAATGGCGGGGGGGATGAAGGGCTACAGATTCTGAATGGTGGGTAAAGATGGTGAATTGTAAAGCTTGGTAATGGTTGGTAAGGATGGTGAGTGGTAGGTAAAGATGACTGATGCTAAAGATGGTGAGTGGTAGGTAAAGATGTAAAGATGACTGATGCTAAGGATGGGTGAATGGTTGGTAAATGAGTTGGTAAATGGGAGGTGACTGATTCACTGATGGCTGAGCTTGGAATACTAATGGTTGGTAAAGGTTGGTAAATGGTAAGTAAACAACTAGTGGTTAATCATTTACCTGAGGAATGGTTGGTAAATGAGTTGTTTGTTCTTGGTCTAGGAGAGGTTATGAATTATTCCAAACTAATGATCACAAACTAACTGGTTCATGGTTATCCCAAGTGGAAGATTTTTGTATCCCCTTCTTTCTGCGTATGTGTACCATAGATTGTCCTTTTTTAAAAATATGTGGTTACTCAATACAGGGGGCAACGAAAACGAACAAACCCACAAGACAAACGATGATACCATCAATCATGCTTGCGATAGTAGCCAGTCATATTGATCAGAACTCATCTGAGGTTATTAAGATAACCAAAGATTGGTTGAAACTATTTCTTGATGATTATAGTTATACCCCAATTCTCAAGTAGTCAATACTATTGGATGTAATAATTGGTATAACAACATTGGTGATATTAAGTAATCAACATCATATTAGGTATCATAATGATATCACCGATACCCAACAATCACTAATAGTGATTGTAGTCATCAATATGAACTGGTTGCATCTACTACATCAACCAATGCTTCAAGCGATCAAACCTATATTGTGCTATATTGACGATGTTTACCATCTATATCCATTTCGTCAATACCCTGCACCCTTGGTGTACTATCATTAACCATTGTATTCGCTATTATTGTTGTTTACTCTCCGTCATGAGATTGATGATTTGTTTGTATATCCCCTATTGTTCTTGATGGATATTTCCTATTATCAATCATCACCAGCTAGTTAAGCATTGTCAAACATGCTTATCCACTAGGTGATGGTTAATATTGACTCATAATGATGGCAATATTGATCGTTATATGTTCCATTGTCAAAATTGATTATCATCCATCATCATCATCATCATCATCATCATCATCATCATCATCAAACCATCCACCACCATCCATCATCATCCATCATCATCCATCATCATCATCATCATCATCATCATCATCATCATCATCATCATCCATCATCATCATCATCATCATCATCATCATATTGTTTGTCATTATACTCTATCATCATCATCATCATCATCATCATCATCATCATCATCATCATCATCATATTGTTTGTCATTATACTCTATCATCATCACCATATCAACCATTCTCTGTTGATGGTTACTATTGACCCGCAGTCATATGAGGCTCACATTTTTTCCAGCGATCACGGATCGCATGAGGTGCCGCAGCTGCTGTCTGGCGTGGGGGGCGTGACATTGTCCAAGGCGGGCGGATCAAAGGGGTGGCGCGCTTGGGTGCTTGCACAGTGGGCCCCCAACCACTTAGGTTAGTTGGTTTATAACTCATCTAACTAGGGTTAACTACCAGTCATAGGGGTCATAACCCAACTTAAAAGTGGTTGGGGGCCCACCTTGTGGGTGGTTGGATTCCAATGATGTTGGAATGTTTGGCTGGTTGATGGTTAGTTGATGGCTGCTTGGTTGATAATTCCAATGATACTCTCCATCTACTGTGCCAATGATGTTGGATGGTTGGATGGTTGGTAGATGGGTTGGTGGTTGGATGGTTAGAACAATTAATGCCAGATAGAAGTGGTTGGAAATTATGGTAGCATTCAATGACACTGCTTGTTGGTGGTTGGATTGCATTGTTGATTGGATCCCGGGAACAGCGACTGCATTTTTTACTTGGTGCAAGTTATTCACAAAAGATTGGTAAACTGCACGCAATATATCAGTTGGTGTTGGATATCGGGACACCAGAAAGTGAAAAGTAACAAGTGGTAACATCAATCATGATTGGTTGGGTCTTGTGTGCAAAAGTGGAGAAGGCATGTGGAGGCCCTCCTACATTTCACGCGCGCGATCCGTATTTCTTATTAGATAGGAGTGATAAAGAGTTATTCATTGCCCATGATGTTTTCATTACAAGGATCAATAAACAATTCTCATTGGCACGATGAGCACCATGTTTCTTCACCTATCAACGCGATCTCTGCCTCTATGAAACCAAAAACTTGCCCTGCAGGAGACTGGTTGCTACATGATGAACTAGTTGCTGTCAATCAAGCTATCTTTTCTTATTCGTTTCATGATTCATAATCACTAAGCATCAAGACTTTGTGTGAATTGTTTTACCATTCATGACCATTAATCATTATATAATTATAGATATCCACTAATTACTAATCATGATGAAGCATTATTATCAGGCATTCATCAAGCGTTACCAAGCAGTGTGAACCAATGTGATCAACTATGATCAACCAATGCGTTCAACCATCAATATCACCTCGTCAAGCACGATTCAGAACCATGAAGCAGTTAGACACTTTTCAGTTGTAAGAGTTCAGAAACATTTGCCCAGGCTGTTTTTTGGGTTGTTTCGAAGCAGAGGGAAGTGTTTGCCTGGTTGACAATGATTTCACAACTGTTGAATGATGGAAAATAGTAAAACATGCGGTTCAATGCATCATTACTTGACGTAATGGTTTCAAAATACCGGTTATATTGTCATTGAAATTAGTCAGTCAACATTAATCATAGGCATAAAGCACCTTATATTGTTAGCACATTGGTTATTCGTAATTAACCCAAAATGGCGAACACAATGGTTGATCATAGAGTACCTTACAGTGTTAGAACATCGATTGGAGATCCAACTATTCGTCACCGACATGGATAGACCATCAATGCTATACCATACGCAAAAACATTAAGATCCATAAAAAAGATGATATGAAATTTGACGCCGCTGGTCATCGGCCACTAAGAAACTTGCTCTGCATGCGTGCAGAACTCCGCCACTTGTTGTCAGCACAGATTTCAGATTTTGCAGCTGAACGGCTAATAGTCAACAATTGATAACGATGAACATTGGTACCACCAACCGATGATTTATAAGGGCCTATGTGCAATCAGTAGGTTTTACTGGTACTAAGATGTCATCAACGGTTTCAATATTGACATTGGTTTAACATGCAATCAGTTTATATGGGTACTGAAAGCACTAATCAGTACTAAACCACCCATATTTGACTTTGTCATGTATCATGTCTGACAAAATTTGGTATAGTTTCTCTTTGATATGGATGCCCTATGATTGTTGCTGATGAACTTATGACTTATGATTATGATTCTTTATTGCCGGGTATTCCCGGTTGCTCATTGTGTTTGTCTAGCTGTCTAGTGACATTAGTATTGCTCATCATTGTTTATCGTCCTTGCTTACTTATCATTACTAATTGCTGGTTGCTGTATATGTTTGCAAATGTTTCATCATTCTTTTGGCTGATTGCGCAAGTTGGAACTTTTTTGCAATCAGAACTGAATCAAGCAATGACAAATCATGAGCAACGACAAACAACCAACGATAGGAAAAGATAAACGTCCAAAACCCTCAGGTGATGGCAGTCCCATGTGTTGCTAAGTCACTCTGTTGGTGAGTAACTCATTGTGATCATTGGTGATAAAAATTCAGTTCACCAAGGATCACTGTGCCCCAGGAGAGTTTGAAAATCCCTGACTCGTCCGGAGCTCAAAACCGGGGCCCATGGTGGAACTGCCGCAGTGTGGTAAGGACGGCAGAGATCCCGGCGAAGAATCGTAGAGAACTGCTGAACTCTCGTTGAAACTGGGTAGTCAACTGCTAAAATGGTTACAAAACTGCTTAACAAGTATTTAAGCTACAAGTACTACCCATTTTAAGAACTGCTCGTTGCAAATGGTTACAAGTAGTGCCCGGCAAGCCGGGAGAGTGGAAGTTTCCAGCGAGAAGTGATTATAAACCAAAGACACCCGGTGCCGATGTCCCAACCCACAGGTGCCTATAGATGGTTTCAAAGTCTTAGCACACTGACTAGCGTATGCAAGCTGGTGTTTTTGTTTGCTGATTTGTTTTTGCTGGTGTTGTTTTGTTTGGTGTTTCTTGGCCTGATGTTTTTTGTTTGGCGTTTCGTGTCTGCTAGTGTTTTTTATCTGGTGTTTCTTGTATGCTAGCAGATTTGATTTATGTTATCTTTGTAGTGTTTTCATTTTCTTTCTGCTTTTGTCTTTATTTTCTTTCCGTCCTGGCCTTTTGGCATCAGCGCGGCTGGACTTATGGAGCTTGTCTAGCAGGCCAGCGCCTATCCCGCAGGCAAAGGGCACGCCGCGGTTGGTGCTTCTTCCCTTGAAGATGATGACCAGGCTCAAGCTTGCCCTGGATGTGGAACCGCTGGGGTTTGCAGCCTTCGCGGTCCCTTTGCCAACCTTCGTACTGACGTGTTGTGATTTCGGCTTTTGAATATCTTGAGATGCCTTGAGATGCTCTCATGCTGTCCTTCGACTTGATCACCCCTGGTTGGCAACAGCCACTGCATGATCGACTGCGCGCCATTGCTCAGCCTGGCATGCTACCTTCCTTCGACCACTTCACGGGGCGACTTCAACCCATCCGTTGCCATGTTTGGTTTTATTATAATCAAGTCACAATTCCACCTTATCTACTTCAATTGTTCTGATTGTATCCCTGATCTGTCGGTAAATCAATGAGTCAACCATTTTTGTACTCTAGTTTTGTACATCAACAAACCACTATACTGTCACTATATCCATGTTTGGTTGGTAGCCTCCCCCATTTCTTAGTATAACTACCACCCTTATGGCCTTCATGATCAAGTAGCAATTCCACCCTTCTGTGCTGATGTTTTCTCAAAATAGGGGACATGCAAAATGGATGGTTTTCTACTATCAATGATTGATAGATGTTAATAGACTGGATGAAAACTGGGGGGCCCCCTATGACTTGAGCCCCATGTGATCATATGGTTGATAGAAACATGCCAACATACCATAGTTCATAGAAACACAATCTGGTATGACACCCATATGGTGGCAAGCCAGTTTGATTTACCCCCATGATTATCAACTATTAGTTTTGAACAATTACTAATTATTATTAACCACAATTAATAACCATATTAACCAATAATACCAGAATTCACCACTATTAATCTCTATTAACCATAATTATTGACCATTGCTACGTGAAATCCCTTGGTTATACACCTTTCATTGGAGGGTGGGAGATCGCCGCTGAGGCCCAGCCGCGCTTCAGCCCTGGCGTCCTTCTTCGGCTTTGGACCAGCGAAGCGCCGCAGGACGCGATCCCAGCAGCTGGTCCAGGGGTTGCTGAGTTTCCCCATGGAGACATGGCATCCGTGAAGCGAATGGGAATCGGTTAGGTTTGGAATTGCGGTGATGATAGGTTTTTATCATTTTGTCGAGTTTTCAGGTCAACGGTTAATGTTATAAGTTCAGCGGTTGGTAGTAATTCATGCAATCATGGTTGAGGATGATGGTTTTTTCCCAGCCTGACTTGGCCGTTGAAAATATCCCGGATTGAACATGGGGAAATCCTCTGCCCATACTGAATTCTTGACTGCCGGCTTTGTTTGCCAGAGAGAAAAGTGGTGAAACATACTTCTGACAAAGGCCATATACTGATATGGCTATGGGTCAATATTAACCAACCAATAATGGTTGATTTCCACCGAGAATACAAGGGAAAACAATGGTTAATGGTGGGGAACCAGGGGTACGGGGTTTTGACCCACTGCCATATATATTGCTCCAAGTTTGAATGATACGTTATGATAGCATGTTATAATGATTTAATGTGTTTGATAGCGGTCAGATGCACTGGTTGGCAGTTTCAAGAGTGTGGATCATGCCCACCAAGCACCAGCAACTAGCCAGCCATTCTCAAACAATTCCATCATCCGACCTTTCAGTGTTTTGGGGATCCTTCGTACCACGAGCCTTTACCATGACTGATCATAATGAAGCCACCAGCCGCAGACATTCCCTGTGGTTAGCTTCACCATTTACTGATACACCCCCATGGATATTGGATCCAAAGCATACACCTTGAGACTGTGCAGCAGGGTGTCGACCCACAACCATAGGCCACATGACCCGCACAGGTTGTTGCTCGCAGCAACCGGAACACAGAAAATGAATCATATCGTTTGCATCATTTTGATTAACGGAAGCTATATGGGACTTCTCAGCATTGCAAACCCCCAAGATGCATGGTTTATCGCTATAAATTGCAATAGTGGATGATTTGGGGGGTCCCCTATTTTGAGAAACGCCCATATCACCTCATGCAAACCTGTGAACATCACGTAACCCAGCATAACCCCTACAACGCGGCAAGCTGCAACAATCTCTGCCTCACTTGCTACGGCCATAGCAGAGCCAAATCTAACTATATGATAGCGATATATCTAGTTCGGACCATGCTACTGGGAGCCCCGATAGCTTTGAGATTTTGTATTCAGTGCTTGGTATCCATCCTATTCAACTGACCGCCAACCAATATATTCATGTATATTCTACATATCTTCAGCATATATCTATGATTGTTTATGACGGGTTATGAGTGCAAAAACTAGGATGTCGCTTCAGTCATATTGATCCTCTACTTTCGCTACCGCCAACCCCCTGTCCTGGCCATCCGTGACGGCGAGAGGATTGAATGAGAAGATCGCTTGCGCGCTTTGCGAAATTTGAGCCATCAAACGCTGCCTGCTGTTGGTCGATTCTGGGCGATCCAAGGTGAATCATGCCTACTGGATGATTACAGGGGATAACCAGCAATAGTCAACCAAGGATGAGAGGATCAGTTATGAATCTAAGTGAGCTCATAAGCTATAATGACCAACATTAGCTAACACTGCGCAACGGATTCATGATAAGGTCCACACAATCAGGGATCACTGGGATGACTCCAATCATATCAGCCATAACTCCTATAACAAAAGGGAACAAACACCTCTGATTACTGCTACAGTAGTGGATGCTTATAAGGGATAGCTCCAAGAATAATCCGATGACACTGGGATAGCTCCGACAACAATAAACTGAGAGAATTTTGCAACAGCATGCAACAGCTAACCACTGGTTGGTTGGCGGACATGGGCTATGCGGGGTGAATAATGGTTAAAGTAGTGGATGATCACTGGGCACAGCCAACAATAATCCACGATGAAATGAATGAATTGGGGTTTCTCAAAATTGGAAACCTCCAAAGTGGGTGGTTTTGTACTAAACATGTTAAACATTGGATGATTTGGGTTTATGCGTATTTGGTGGTTTCTCAAAATAGGGGTACCCCGAAATCATCCTATGTACACCGTTTATAGTGATCAACCATCCATTTTTTGGTGTCCCTATTTTGAGAAACCACCATTTTGAGAAACACCTAAATGATGAATCTGAGTTGTCGTTACTATGGAGCTATGGTTTATTGACCAACCTCTGAAGTGGAAATAACATGAAAGAGCCCCCATTAACCAGCCACTTCGGGTAGGTTTCCATGGGTGTCCATGATTGTACTAGCCTCAATTTAACCAATATTGATCAAGAGAGAAACTGACAGTGTGGGGCTACACCATTTATGGATGAAACCCCCCATAGTTCCATTAATTTCTTTGGTTTCTTGCGTTCTCCATAATTGTTTGCACACCCATTCCTGGTATCCCCAAGAGGCTGCACTGGGGATTAGCCATTGCTATGTCAATTGATTTTTGGTTCAAATTAGCCACCAAAAATAGCGTGGTCAGACCTGCTATGGTCAGTTATAAGCTTGGCTTTTCGGTTGGGATTAGCCACCAAAGTTACTACCAATGAAGTTGGCCACCTTTGGCTGGCTACCCCATGATAAGATTTATGCTCCAGCAAAAGCCTTAAGAATTGGATGGCTTCCCGGATTCTTTCATGATGATATGTATGCTCCATCGAACATGGTTTCTTCAAGAAAGTAGGAAGCTACACAGCTGCTAAGTATATTGGGACGCAGCTCTCGCTGTGAGTCGGGTGCTAATTTCAAGAGTTGGTTAATGGTCACCATGATCACTACTATTGATTGGGGACCATTAGCTATAACCACCGTACCTACGATCATAGTCACCATTGGTTCCTTTTGGGATGGTGCAACCGCCAAGCACAAGTAGCGCGTTTCCCATCACCATCGGCCCTGTGCAGCGTGGACCAATGCGAGAATCCCAGTGCTTTCAACCACCATGAGCTTCAATCGCCACAAGTTTCAACTGCTGTCAGTTCCAAACACCACCAGTTTATCCACAAATAGCTGGTGGTTTAATGTGGTTTAACCATCAACTATAGCTGGGCAATGTGGATCTACCATTTTGGGTAGACATACTACCGCAAGAAACACAACTGGACCGCCAATGAAGTTCCAGGCATGATTTGTGGGCACAAACGTCAGGCACGAGTAGAAAGAGAGAGCGAACTGGTCTATCGTCATGAGTCATCAGTCATTGTGCTATTCATAAATTGATCAACCATTCATCATGAACATTCATCATGAACAATCGTCATTGATCATGCTCAATCCTCATTTGGCATAGCCATCGCTAAACACGATTTAAGCAACCACTACAAGGGCAGAGCTCGCCCTGTTTGAGTTCTGCTGCTTGTCATGGCCAGTTGCCGGGCTTGCAGTCACAGACTGGTGGTCATGTTCCGCAAGTAAGAAACTGAGGGTGGGTTCTGAATGGTTTTTAGGGGTTATGGCCATAGCCATTTATGACCATTGATAGGGGTTATAAGGGTTATAACCATTAATAATGGCTAGTACTGGGGGGTGATATCCAACAATAACGATTAAACAAGTACTATTTGGTCGTTTCTGAAGTCTTGGTTGGTTTCTTACTGTAAATGATTGATATAAAGGATGATAACTGGGGGTAACCCTAAAACTTGAGACCTCCATTTTGTGATGTAGTAGCAGTCGCACTTGTCCTTTTGATGCAACAATCATTGTTTGATCATCACCAATCAATACCGTATCACTTGTGTAATCACTGACTCTTGGCAATGTGATAGCAATTGATATTGGTCAAAAGAAGTTTGAAAAAGACACTTCAAAACGACGGAGAAATATTCCATCAGGCAAGGTTCAGTTGCACATGATCAACGACAGAAAATAGTAAATTGCATCGAATAATGTAAATAGTGATTACTATGATCCATTTCCGTCACCATTGATTAACCGTTATTGATGATCACCTTCTTTGTTCTGTCCTATACAATTATTCAGCCACACTTTGTTGCTTTTTGTGTCATTTCACACCATTGGAAGTCTCGCAAGTGCACCTGAATCAAATTTGGCCATATCCAATCTTTGGGGTTTGTGGCGTGTACAGCACTGCACAAGGTGGCGCCCTCCGATGCTAATCTTCAAGTGTCGGTGAGAGTGTCATGATCGGCTACAGCTATCCAGATATGAACAGCTATGGTTACCCCACTAAGCACTGTCAACCCGTACACTAGACTGCTTGTCAACCCAGGTATCGTACCACAAATATCCATTATTAACCATTGTTGTCCATTAACCACTACTAGCCACTACAAACCATCATTACGTACCACTAGAAACCACTCTTCAACATGACCACTATTGACCAGTTATTCAGAATCCACCATTTCCACTACTGATCATCACCGGGGACACCACTTTGCAGCTTTTTTTTTGCCAGTGCCACAGTTGTCGAGGGCAGTTCCGGGTTCAAAAGGTCTCTGCAGCTCTGTGGGGCAGCTCAAAGTAGTGAAGTCAAAAGCTGCTGACTGCAGTGTGAACATAGAGCCACCGGCAAGTGTAACTATAAGTAAGTAATAGTAAGTATACAGTATACATAGTATACATAATATTTACCTACCCGCAGCTATTTGAATGGATATAATCTTGATACTCGTAGGTGAACATCCCAACAAAGAGTAGTTTGGGCTATCTGTTGAATGTTCACAGCTGGGGTGCAGCCTACCCACTGCCATGTGTCAGCACCGTTTGTGACAGATCTGGGCGACTTGCCGGCGATTTACAGCAGGCACTGCATGGTGACACACAGGTACATTCTGCAGCCGTTGCCCCCGCAGTTGAAACATGTTGAAACCATGGCGGATCTCCGAGCATCACCATACACCATGACCTTTTTGAAGGATCCATCACTAAGAACCATCCATGGCAACCATTTAGAACATTTGACTCACCAATGCTCTAAGTGCACAAGTTTGAGGAGGTGCCGGGGAGGTCATCAATACACCGACGGGCAAGCAAGTACCGATACTTGGAGGTGTAGATTCAGTTGGTAGTTTGGTATGGATCAGTTGGTAGTTACTTGGAGGTGTAGATTCAGTTGGTAGTTGGTAGTTGGTAGTTGGTAGTTTTGTTCATTTGCCAGTTTCACAGTGTGGATTGAAGATTCCAAACTGTTCCGTCCATTTTCCTCTCTGATGTTTTCAATTTAGGTAGACGTACTGTACCACCATGGTGATATCCCAAATCGTTTGCAAAACTGAGAACCAGAAGTGGTATCATACATAACAGTACACATATTCATTGCACACCAAGGTCTCATCACAAACATGGGACTGATAACCAAGGTAATATTGATCCTGACCCAAGCTTCACACTGAAGTAGTCCACGTCATGGCGGCCCCACTTCAGCCATCCACCTTGGCCGCGGGCCATGCAGCAGTGGCTCGGCACAGCTGTGATGGATGAAGGCTGCGATATGAACCATCAATAGAGAAACAAAACAAACAAACAAACAAACAGACAGACAGACAGACAGACAGACAGACAGACAGCCACCACCAACAACAACAACAACAACAACAACCAACAACAACAACAACAACAACAACAACAACCACCACCACCACCACCACCACCACAACCACAACCAAAACCACAACCACAACCACAACCACAACGACAACATCAACATCAACATCAACAGCAACAGCAACAGCAACAACACCAACAACACCAACAACACCAACAACACCAACAACAACACAGTGATTGAAAAGGCAAATTACTCAATAAGAGCAACGACGACAAGAATGTGAACCATGGCTGGTTAAAGGGGCACAGTCATCAGTAGACAAAAGTCGGCAAGAATGGCTATTGTTGTGGTTAATGCTTCTGGGTAGGAATGCAATCATCATCTTGCAAAAACCTAGTAGCCAGCCAATATCAGCAAATAGCACGGTCACTCCCACAGAATCGGAAAAGCATACCACGATTTCCTGCTTCTTTGTTGTTGTTGTTGTTGTTGTTGTTGTTGTTGTTGTTGTTGTTGTTGTTGTTTTTCAGAATTGCAATAGAGTGCATGACAGGTTTAAGCAAATATGAGTATTTACAGTATGGATGTCGATCAACCAAGCAATAGTGATTGTATGAATGAAGCAATGACAAGAAATTGAGACAGAAATCGTCAGCCAAGAATGAATACTCGCCAGCAAACGAGGCAATATTTGCTGCCAGTCTTGTGGTCGCATGACCAACTATAAATGGCAGAAACTGATAACATCAAGAGCACTGAGAGCGGATCTCACCACTCCGCTGTGAAGACCATCCTTTCGAAGACGTGCGATACAAGGGGGGGGTTCTATGCTTCTTGAATCGTAAGAAAGGGATGAAGTCACGCCATTGCAGGCCAAGGCGATTTGGGCCCTTACCTTGCGAAGCAAAGTCACCGACCAGTCGCTGAAGTGTGCACTGAGGGATGCCGCAGTCGCATGCTGGCTTGCGTCGAAGTGCGAGGAAGACGTTAGACTTAAGAGCATGATGAAGATGGACGAGGCGAAGGGGGAGTTGGACAAACTGATCGGAGGTAAGGACGGAGCGAAAGAAGCAGCCCGAGTCAACGTGCCATCCTGCCTCAGCGACATTCTGATCCACATTTACCGCTGTACGCCCGATCCTCCAGCTGATCTCCCAAGAAGTGAGTCGACTCATCGGACCGCTCTCACGACAGTTTGAATTGCAGCCAATTGTCGGGGCACCAGCCAAGCAACAGGCATATGGGTGTGCGGGTCAATACCAAACATCACCATAACCGACAATTGAATTATAAACGACCCACCAATTTCATGGTTGTTTGTCGTTAATTAATTGTTACTCGTATCATCCAAAAGGAATACCGTCATTATGGAAGAACCATTGTCATTGGGTATGCCCCTGCGAAGAGAGGGTTAGTGAGCCCAATCGTTGATGAACGATGTATTGACCATGGTTGATGGTTGAAACATGTTGAAACCATGGTTGATGGTTAAAATTTGACAATAAACCATTGGCTGACGGTCAATTTTGCCATGATAAGAAAATTATGGTTATAAACCCCACTAGCGGCCATCAACGACGGGGTTAACGACGCATGATTAAGCTATTCATGAGATTTCATGATGGATGATGGTGGGCCTGGGAAGCCCAACATGGAAGCCACCCTCACCGTTCTGAAGCACTCATCAATCAACCAATGTTTGCATACCCCCAAGCGAACAAGAATGATTCGTAATGAATGGTTAATCATGGTGAATAATAATTGAAGATGGTCTGCAATGATCAGTGATACTTTATCACCATTATTGGAAGATAATAGCTGTTCCAGATGGGAGATTTTTTCGTGGATGGGATGAAGTCCCTAAGTACACTACGACCATGGCAGCACATCGGATCCCAATAAGCCAATGCCAAGTCGGTACCTGTTTGAAGGTACTGGGGAAAGGAGCCAGGCGGTGACCCAACTGACCCAGTCCCATAATATCCATCGGCTTGTCATTGCATCCTATTTTTGTAGCACTGCATCCATTCGTTATAGCCTATCATCGGCTATCGAAGTATCATTCCCATGTGAGAATGGTGCATGAATTGCTTGTGATATTGCTATCACATTGCCATCGTTTTTTTCCATAGTCAATGCAGGTACAATGATGTCCCATAGGTGAGTTGGTTATCTTTTCACAACCATTATTCCCACCCTTGTGCACCATCATCAACCATCCTAAACAATACTTTATGGATTTGTGGTAGTTGGTTGTCAAGTGCTCATGCACACCTGCTGGATTAAAGGTAGCATCCACAGCAGCTAGATTCGAAAGTTCAATCAACCAACATTGACCATTCTTATCCACAATTGATCATAGGGCTATTACCAACTGTAAATCACCATTAGAGACGATAATTCTCCAATCATTACTCAAACCAATAGCCAACCATCAGCCAACCATCAGCCAACCATCAGCCAACCATCGACTGAGTCTTTCACTACCATTCACCAATCAGTCAATCATCGAGCCCTTCACCACCATTCACCGTCATCCATCAACCATCATAAATGATCACTCGCCACTATTAACCACCAATAAACCGCATGTTTTTCATCATCAACAAACCTGCAAACCATTCTCAACCACCACTAACCACTACTAACCACTGATTAACGACCCCTAACCACCTAGGCAGATGCTCTCACCCGTTGTGCCGCCGGCGCTTCACCCATGTTGCAGTTGGCCATCAAGGACTGGCCGTTTGGGGGTCAGCGAGGCGACCAGAGACAACCAGGGATGACAACCAGGGTTATCCCCTATGGTTAAAACAGGGTAACCAGGGATATTCACCAGGGATGAGGGTGGTTACAACCAGGGTTGATGTAGTCATTTCTGACCATTGATCTAATGGTGATTGCTATGGGATGCCAACCAGGGGATTCTCATGGGATTACTATGTTTGGTGAGTACTATGATCTAATGGTGATCATCATGATCAATTATGGTGATGTTGACAACCATGGGATGATGACAATGGATGACAATGGATAACCAAGATCTTTTTTGCATCAAGGGTAGTATCTAATGGTGATTTTGATGGTAATTTTGATCATGACGATGATTGGTGATGAACTTTAGGTTAACATAAGGTTAATGTGGTAACTTGAGGGTCACTTTAGGCTAGGGAAACTGATGGCTATAGATTGCTATACTGGTTGTCAACAAAACGGTATCGTCATTGATGTTGATAATGACTATAGGTGATATCATTATCAACATCAATAGCTGTGGGATGACAATGGTGATTATCATTGATGTGGATAATGATTGCAAAGGATGATAGCCAGGGATGATGATGGCTAACTACTGGTGAATGGGTAGTATATCATGGTGACTAAAACTGGTTGGGATGATGGTTAACTACTGGTTAACTATGGGTCATGGTTACGGGGTATGATGGTTAACTACTGGTTAGAAACCGACAAAAGGGTACAATGTAATGGTGTTTGATGATGATGATGATGATGATGATGATGATGATGATGATGATGATGATGATTTGCTTGGTAACATGGATGATGAAGCCAGGCGAAATAGCCAGTACATCAGAGCTACCCTAGCTATTTAGCCTCTGCCAGCAGTTGATTAAACGTCATCGTTGCTTACGCTTTACCGTATGGATTCGACCAGGATTGCCTGTCACCTTGGATGGACTCAGCTATGGTCACAGGCAATGAACGTGAACAAACAATAGGCAAATAACCAACCGGTTCACTCAGGAACCGGCTTGCAACTAGGACAGTAGTAGCATAGTAGTAGTACAGTAGTATTGTTGGATTATGTACCATTGTTGGATTGAGGCTTATTGTAAGCAGGTCTATGTGTAATTCACCAGCTGTATCACTCTGGCTATATTCAGCATGTCCCCCTTCTTTGACCACCGTGAACCGACCAACCATCATTAACCAGTATCTTGACCCTGACGAGGCATCATCACCCCTTATCCTTCGCGATGACCATCAACCATCATCCATCATTTGAACCAGGTATTCAGCGATGATCTGATGCCCATAGGATTTTCATGAACCGCTATAAACCACTATGAACCATCACTATAAACCATCACTATAAACCACTATAAACACCACCATTCCCATAGGATTTTCCTCCATCCCTGGAGCATCACCTTCAGCACAGCGCAGCGCATCGCTGGAGCTCCCACCATCTTCGCCAACGGCACCACGTCCAGGCGGGGAAGTTCCCGGGCACCTCGGTGTACCAGTTCGGTAGCGACGAGGTGCCGGTGGAGTGAGACCGCGAAGCGTCGCGAAGCGTGAAGCGAAGTGGGTAACCAGTTGACAACTTGACAAGCATAGTTGGTGAATGGTTGGGGTGAAAAATGGTTGGTGAAAAGGTGGTGAAAGGGTGGTGAATGGTTGATTGATGGTTGGTTGATGGTCCGTGAGATGATGAACGTTTGTTTCATGGTTGGTTAAGGGTTAGTTAGTCCAGATGGTTGCTTAAGAATAGTTGATGGTTGATTGTCCGGATGGTTGCTTGAGAATGGTTGATGGTTGATTGTGGTAGTGCGTAGGAAAGAATGGTTTCATGAATGGTTCATGAACGGTTGATGTGAGATAAACTGTGGCCAATTGGCTGGGTCGTCGTGGTTAATGATTCAGGGAATGGTCAACAAGTGGGTATGTGCCAAGCCATGGTGGAAATGGTGGTACCCCCCAAGCCAGAGTGGATATGGTGGTACCCTTTTTCGTGGGGCCCACAACGGTTTCCCTATGGCTTGGCACATCCCCAAGGGTCAACAGGCTGATTGCTTAATCAGCTGGTCAAGAAGTTGATTGAGGTTGCTGATAAATAGTGATGGGTGATGGTTGGTTGATATCTCTTGAGAATTGCTCACTAAATGGTTACTAACGTGGTTCATAAGCAAGCTAATTAGCGAGCTAATAGTAGGGATGAGTCGGTGATGTTTAGTGGATCTGCAGGCCTAAAAGCCGAGTTGCTATGGGGGAAGAAGTTGATAATGTTGAAGACTGGTTCATTAAGTTCTTCAATGTAGATGTTTAACACTTTTGCATCGTTTTAGCAGAGATGGTTGTTGTGGAGTAGCAATGATGATACTCCATCCATCCTCTTACGTTTATTCTTTTTACTGGAGTGCTTCAGAACCAGTGGTTTCTTCCGGGCGCATCCCGAAATCAAGGCCTTCGGGGATCAACCACTCTGCCAGATCCGTGTAGGAAACTGAGCGAGAAGCTTGCTTGAAAAGCCAGAATAATAGGCTTGTATACATTTATATATGGGTGTTTCTCAAGCCATAGGTGTTTCTCAAGCCATAGGGTACCCCCAAATCATCCACTATTAAGCATTTATATTAGTGAGCCAGCCATTTTGGGGGTACCCCTATTTTGACAAACCACAATATGTTTTATTCATCTATCTAATATAAATTCAAAATGATTGGCATTATGGAACCATTTGTTCACAGCAAGACTGGATCAGGTGTTTGTCATAGCTGCAGCACGACTCACCATGAAATGGCTGTTAGCAAACTGGTTGATGGACAACTGGAAACCGCTACCAGGAATCACAAGCAAAGTGTGAACTAAATCACGATCAACCATCATGGGCGATAATTGTTCTTGACGATCATCAACTAGTTCAGTTCATCATCATAATTGATTTACCATGATTCGCAATAGTGATTGGCAGCTGATAATTTCATGGATAAATCATCAATTATCATTTACCAGAGTAAAAGTAGCAATAAAAATCATAGAAACGGCGATGCTATTAGTAGTGTTGGTAATAATCATAAGCTGACCGTTAAGAATGGGTAGATAGTAATGCTAGTGGTAAAGTCAATGATCATCAACTGACCACTAATTAACCACCAGTTTGTGATTATCAGTCGAATATCAACTGACAGTTCATCAACCATTTGGTGGTTTCTTAGAATGGGGGTACTCCCAAATCATCCAAGATTCACCATTTATGGTAGTAAATCAACCATGGCTGTGGAGGTTCCCTATGGCTTGAGATAGCCCATGGTATGATAGCAACACTGGTGGTCACCCATCCGTCCACCCGTGGCTCACAGCGCGAGGTATTGCATGCAGCGCCCTTGCCCCCCAAGGCTGCTGGAGTTGAGCTGCTTAGATGGTCGTTTTTGGGAGGGGCTGTTAGTAGCCATGTGGTGCTTTCCCGAAATAGGGAAGCCCCAAAAAAAAGGATGATTCATTACTACAGATGGCTCCTGTCGGATTATTTGTGGGGTCCCCTATTTTGAGAAACACCCACACGGTTGAACAACCAACAGCCATGGTAATTGTTGGTAGAGTGTCTGGTTCAATGATGATGAAATAACCCTGATAAATTTACAATGTTTCAATGCTGGTTTTGAAGAACCATTCCAGTTCTTTTTGGCTACTAGTTGCTTTGCGCTTGGTTAATAGTGGCTGAGAAATTGTAGCTCATTGGTGAGGTAGAAGAGTTCTCCGGTCAGTGGGTGATGATTGATCAGTCAGTATTTGGTAAAGTGTCCAAATGATCAAGCAATTTACAGCGGTGGAAAGTGGTGATTAGCAGAAGATATCAGTGAACAATCACTTCGCAGATGACAATCAACAAAAACCAACAATTATCGTCCCATTCGAGCCTGTGGTTGCATGGCTCACCCAAACGAGGTTTTGCACTGGAGGATACGGTGATGGACTTGCAGCAAGCATCAGCCATCATGAAAGTGGTCAGTGTGTCGCGTAGCAATTTGCTATTCGCTGTTGCTGGCTGGTTGAAACGTTGGGTCCCGTATTTGTCATTGCCATGTTCACAGCAAACCTTGAGATCATCACCAACAATACCAACAGACACCTGACCAGTGGAGAGTATCAAAACAAAACGGTGAATGGATCCCTTCAGTGTGGTCGACCTACTTCTCTGCACCACCCTGGCTTTGTTGGTGCATCATTCTGGTCGACGAGTTTGTGTGTGTGTGTGTGTTTTGTGTTGTATGTATGTTGATGTATCACCATGGTTTGTCTCACTGCAAGTTGATTCTTGCTGTATCACTATGCTTGATTCAACCCTACATTCACCAGCCACAAACAAACCATCACCTATTGCCCATTCATTTACCAAACATTGGTCAACCCTCAACTGTCACCATGGCTGATGTTTTTTCCTTGCTGACCACCTCAGTGTTCACCATGAGCCAAGTTAGGAATGGCGGTGGACTTCGATGTCGTTCATTCTCAGGTGCTTCAACAGCCACATGTATCATCCAAACATCAGCCATCAACCATCAACAATTAGCCAACCCTCAACCATCAACCAACCATCCATCCACCATCCATCCACCATGGTTGATTGGTTGACCAGCGAATCTTCCAAGGTCTCCACGTCCCCATGGGTGAACCCCAACGCTGCCGCCAGCCCACGCGTGGCTCCTTGCAACCCGAGAAGCCCAAGCAGCAGCCGAGGGAGGTCCCAGCCTCTGTTGGGAGACCCAGCGATGACGACAGCAGGTAACGACGATGGTTGGTGGTTGGTGGTGTGGCTATGGGTCAATACTAATCAACCAATAGTGGGGGGTAATAACCAGCAAAACTATAGGGAAAACAATGGTTAATGATGGGGGAACCAGGGGTACAGGATTTTGACCCACTGCCGTGTGAACTTAGTGATGGCTAACGGTGGCTAACCACCAATTCCGGTTAGTTCATTAAGTTAGTAGCCATCTTAGCAGTTAGTTTAAAATGCCTTGAAGCATATATGATCTAATGTGGTTGGTTAGTAGCCAATTGGTGTGAACCAACTGGTGGATTAGGATCATCGAATGGTGGAACTAGGAATGGTTGCTTGTTGACCAATGTTTCATTGGATTTCATTGTAATAACCATGGAAGGGGATGAAAACCCTTTCTGCTTAAAGGTTCAAAATGGCTGGGAGATACAACTGCTCGTGAAAAGTGGCCAGGTCAGTGGAACTAAAGACCATCATGGCCCAGCTACAATCCTGCCTTCTGGGGCTAGAGGCTGCAAAGTGTCGTGCTTGGATATCTTGGCCACTCACAGGACCGAATCTTCTTCCAAGCCTTTTCACAACAACCATGCGTGTGAGAATTGTGGCAAGACCTGGAACACAAAGAGATGCTGAGCTCTGCGCTGTAGCATGGGATTCTTAAAGCGGTTGTCGTGCAAGAAGTGCTGCCGCAGTTTCCTTAAGCTGCTTGTTCAGGTGAATCGGTATTGGCGGCTCAATAATTGTGCATGCCCGCAGCTTTGGCCAACATGGCGTGGGTGAGGGACAATTTCCGACCTGAGGCAGAAGTGGTTGTGGCAGAGCCGTCCAATGCGACGCCCCCCACTGTTTCCACGAAAAGCTTGGTCGATGGGCTCGTTTGGACGAATCCTGAGTCTGACATGGTCGAGATAGGGTCAGACTTTTTTCGGGTCAGCATTGATGAAAGCATGCTTAGGACTTTTTCAAAGAGATCAACTTGACGAGTGTCCTGGAGCACTTCCTTCGTGGGAATGTGGTCGAGCAGCATGCACAGAGGTTAAAATCCGCTTAGACCCTGAGAGATTGGATCGCTTATGGCTAGATGGATCCATACACACCTACTTACATACACAGAGGCAAGAAATTTATTTATATATAGATATATATATATACATGTTTAGATAGTTTGAATGCATACACACAGATTGATGTTTAGAATTGTAGGCGCACATCTAGGTTTTGATGGCAGTTGGCAGTGGATATGATCGGTGGCTGAAACAAGCATGATTGGCTGGTTCCTATCATCACTGTCCCATTCATGTTTGGTTGTATTGCCCTACTTGGGAAATCATTGCTGTGCTCGTATTGATGGTGATATCATATACCAATCATTACAACTACCTACCTTACCAGTCATGTCATGACACCCATATCAATTTCATCACTTTGATAATTTGGTGCTATGATTTACCATGACCTGAGTACTTTGTTGGTTCCCCTTTGACCTGCAGATGAATTTCAAAATGATTTCAGTTGGTGGGTAGAATCATCACTCCAAGTCACCATAGTATGATTCATCATTGGATACTGCAATAGTCTTTGGTAGTCCAATTCCCAATATGTGTTGACACTTGGAACATTGCACCAACATCAAGGACTTTTTGCTTGGTTACTGTACACTTCCATACGTTTCCTGCTTGGTTACTGCAATGCTTAAAATTTGATCATTGACACCCCCATGATCACAATCCTTAGCTGAACACGATGATCCCCAGGTGGTAGCAGCAGCTGCAGTGAGGGAAACCCAGAGCTTTCACCGCTTCGTGCTGCCACTGGTAAGCATCCGTGGATGCACGGTGGTTATGGCACCTTTCAAACAGCCCAAGCTCGCATCATAAACCATTGATCCATTGGCTCCCTCTGAACCATTTTCCAACCCTTCAGAGGTTTTCATCTGGAAGTACCTCTGGGCTCATTGCCGGTGTTTCAACCATCCAAATGTCAATGATTTCCAGCCAGGACTAGTGGTTGGTGGTGACTGGGGGTGACTAAACCCTCAAATCATTGGTCATTATCATTATCAGCCATTGTTTCAACCATTTTCTTGAGCCATCATTGTTTCAACCACTTGACCGTCGCAACTACCACTAAACCATGAGCCAATGGTCATGGCTTTCCTTACTACCATCAATAGCCAACCTCTTGAGTTCTGCCAGGGCCGTCAGCACTGCCGCGCCCAAAGACTGTGGCTCTGGCAGTCCAATCCCCGCAGCGTAGCCCCCAACAGAACGCGACGCAGATGGCGGCCATGATGCGGGAGACTGGGCAGGGAGCTCGACCTCTGGCACCCAGGGCGGTTGATTCTATTGGTTCCCTGATTTTTCCGGATTTTTTTCGGATAAGCCTGTTGTTTCCCTTAGTTGCTTAACCAGCTATGAACATTGAACCATGAGGCTTAATGGCATAACATCACCAACTAGTATTTCAGGAACATTTTGATTTTTGACAATAGATGGTTAGCTTACTGTTGGAGAAAAAATACCATTTCGAAATGATGGAATAACTGCTTCAACAACCGAAATAAGACAATTGAACCATAGTGAACCATCATCAAACAAGATTAATCATGGTGTTATCCTATGATCATCAACTAGTATGTAATCATCATTTTTCTCTATCTAGTTAACCATCATAATTCACCACTACCCATTGGGGGAACATTCTCTATATCATGAACTATCAATTAACCCATGACAGAATGTGTAAGACTTGAGCATCATCGACCCATTACTCAGCAACCATGAGTATCTCAGCCATCGATTAACCAACTTGTTCATCACCCGTTTACCATCAATTCAGCATCCATTGATCGATCTAAACCCTCGATTAGCCATGATTCTCACTTAATCATCATTTATCCCATCAATTAGCCATTAATCAGCGAAGGATAGCCATTGTTACCGTATGTTTGACCATCGACAAGCATCAACTAACCATTATTCACCATATGTTTCAATCATCATCATCATCATCGTCGTCGTCGTCGTCGTCGTCGTCGTCGTCGTCGTCGTTGTCGTCGTCATCATCATCATCATCATCATCGTCATCAATCCGTATTAACCGTCAATTAACCATTAACTTAACCATGTGCATCCCATGAATTATCCATTAATCAGCTAGTTTCAACTACTACTTTATTTCAATGGTTAGTGTTCATCCATGACTAAACCATCATCACTGGCGATTGAAATCATTAACACCAGTCAGGGTTTCATTTTGCCACTAATGGTGACTAATCACTAAACCATTAATTGTGCCACTATTCTTCTGCATCCATTGACGAATCTGTGTCCTTCTATCAGTCTATCAGTCAGTCTCGCTGTGTTCTCCTCTTATCTTCCTATATTAATCCATCATTAAACCATCATTAAACCATCAAAACTCGTTCCAGTCGCTTAATTCTGCTTATCTGCCGAGTGCCACTATGAATCCATCATTAAACCATGACTCAACCATCAATGCGCCTCCAGGAACGTTCCCGGACTCCTGCGCCCAACGGCAGAATTTCGTCCGAACAGCAATGGAACCGGCACCGGCCATGGTGATGGCTGCACCAAGCAGTCAACCACTGGGTTAATGATGGTTGAGTGGTTTCTCAAAATAGGGGACCCCAAAAATGGTTGATTTATCACTATAAATGACTATTAAAGGATGACTTGGGGGTACCCCTATTTTGAGAAACACCCATGGTTGAATGGATAATGGTTGGTGATTGATTGGTAAACCAGTGGGTAGATGTTTGCTGATTGAATGGTTGACTGGTGATGGCTGTTGAATGGTGCATGGCGATTGAAACTGATGATTAATGATGGTTGTAGACTGAAAATGATCGATCAAGTAGACACTACACTCAGCATGGCTAGTGGTAAATGGATGCTTGATGCTTGGCTAATGGGTTGGCGTCGATGATGTTAGTGATGATGGTTAGTGACAGTGATGGTGGTTGATGATGACTTGTGTCGGTTAATGATGCTCGGTCGATGACGGATCATGATTGCTGAATGAAGGTGAAGGGCTGGCTGTTGGTCGGTTCACAATGATCAAAAAAAGGATTGGTTTCAAACAAGATTTTTGGGAGGATCAACAAACAATCTTAGGAGCAGCTAGGAAGGAGCAGCCAAGAAAGAAAGGAAGCAAGGCAGGAAGGAACCAAATTTTGGAGCGAGCTGCTAGATTTCTACTTGCCCATCGTACGGATATGTTTCCACCAGTGATCATCTACTTCGCGGGGTCTTGCTCGTTGATTGCGCTTGGTCTCCATTGCCTTGTTCAGCATTTTGGTTTTTGCCGGGAGTCCGCAATGATTTTCCTGGGATGACTAACCTCCATCACGGTTTTGCGCAGTCGCAGGCTTATGATGGTCAGTAATGGGCAAGACTAGGGATCACGTTGGTTGAGAGTCAGACTCGATAGCAGAGATGAGGGTTCATAAGTCCTGGTTTATCCAAGCAGGACATTTCGGAACACACCAAGCAGCAATGGATGCGGGGTCTAGCCAGCCAATGGTCGTTTTTCAACCAGCACGCACCAGCTGTAGCTTGCTGACCCCGCCTGGGCGGTGATCCTCAGGAAGGCCGGAAGAATGGTACTGCCTGAACTGCGGCGTCTCTTGGATCGCGTGCTGAGCTCATTCACTGAGCTTAGCTACGGAAATCTCTGGGACGTCGGAATCGGCGGTCGGAGATATTCACCGGTTCGGTGATCCCAGAGGAATTTCGGAGTGATTTCAACTGATTTCAAGCAAGAAACCCACCATTACAATTGGTACATGCCCTACATGCCCTATTGTTAGTTGGATTTTTGAATGATTTCAACTGTTAATTATAGTTGATATGTATCCTTGATTATTGATTTAGGGGAATTGACCTTTTATTGCTTACTATCCCCCCTGTAAATAGCCATTGTGAACTAACCATTTACCGTGAAGAGGTCGGCGGCGTTTCCAGTCAAAATTATGTGACGAAGACTCGCTGGTTCATCGTGAGAATCACGAATCATAAGTGGCCATCCTAAAGAGGTACAATTAGCCATGAATATTGATGGAAACCAACATCACGGAAATTTGATTGGCCATTGCCAGCTGATTCTTAATTCACCAATCATTAACGAATGGATGGAAACATATGGAAAACATCATTGCAAAGGTATACTGGTGGCCCTATGCTTGTTCATGGGCCATTGACAAGCCTCCTCAACCATAGCAACATGTGCCAGCCCTTGCTGGTTTGTGGGATGGGTCATCGCCGAGCACCCTGAAAAAACTATTGCAGACGTGCTCTTTCACCTGTAAACGGCTTGTAGTCCCATTAATCCGGTCTAATCGTTCAACCCGCGCATAGAAAGTCATCCAATTGAACAGCATATTTTTTGGGAGGCAACGTTGCCCACCAGCCAGTGTAGGGTGAATGGCATAGTCATTTGGCATGTTCACCACAAGTAGATTGTTTGCACAATCAGAAGACGATCATATTGGTGTCAAACTGCGGCCTGGAAATCAACACCCTATAGTCGCATCACTTCTAACCATTGCTTATCCAACATGACCATAAGAACATACACTATCACCGTCACCAACAAGCACTGATAGTGTAAGATGTTGTCAAATCTGTACCAAGCTATACGGTGTTTCTCAAGTCACAAGGGTACTGAAAACATTAGTTATTAAAGCCATTTACAGCAATAAACCAGCCATTTTTGGTGTCCCCTATTCTTATTTTGAGAAACCCCCATACTAAAACTAAAGAATATCAATCAAAAGCATGAGTATGGGTTTGTCCACACATGATGATACCCATAAAACCCAGCGATTAATAGGGAAACTATCATTTCGGGGTGGTACACCATTTGATGGATAACCTCATGGCTATAGCTAGTCTTCACCATGGAGTAGCCACAATTTGCCCGGAAACGGCCTGCGCTCAAGGAACATAACTTCGCCAGAAACACAGAGTGCAGGTGGATCGACAGACGAAGAGTTGTTGTTTATTCGTTACACTCCGGTGATTTAACATGGCTATGGCTTATAATGGTTAATGATAGTGGTAATAACCAACAACAATGGATAACTGGCTGGTTAATGATTAACAATAGGGTATGAAAAGTAACAATGGTAGGAGATCTACCAGCTATAAATGGCTATGGGTCAAGCTCTTAACCATCAACTTTATGGCTTATAATGACCAACCAAATAGTAGGGAAAACCATGGTGAATGATAGGGGAACCAGGGGTACGGGGTGAACTGACCCACAGCCACATAGCAATGGAAAATAGCCATTTTTTCTAGGGAAACCCTGGGAAATCAGCGATTTCACCGGTGGATTTTCCATTGCTATGATAGAATCACCAGAGGCTAGCTGCTTGGTGGATGGGTCACTTGGGCGGTTGGTTGGTTAGTTAGTTGGTTGGCTAGTTGGTTGGTTGATTAATTGGTTAGTTACTTAGTTGAACTCAGTTAGTTGCTCAGTTTGTTTGTTGGTTGGTTTCACCCACGGACTGATGCAACATTGCTTTTCTCAACCATGGCTGGGAAGTATCTATGGTTTATTGGGCTGAATTAAAGGATTCGTTGTTGCTAATAAACAACTGCCGCGAAATTGCTTGAGTCAATCATTGACCCTGAATGGTTGTGAGCGTTGACTAGTTCAGGTTGAGCATGATTCTCTTGTAGCTGTTGCTGTCGCATCATTCGTAACTCAGCAAGGCATGATGAACCACACCATTGTCATCCCTTAGTGTTCACCGGTGCCATTGCCGTCGTCAGTCATTGTTGTTGGATGATTGACACTTGTCGATGGGTGTTTGTTGAAGCTGCCTGCGTTTGGGCAATTCCTGTCCAACAGCAAGCATTTCAATGCGTTCATTTAGCAGATTGTTTGTAATGTTCATGCTCAATGATCTCAATGTCTTTGTTTGCATCCAGCTGTTTTGGGTGTTCATTTGCTGGATGTGGATATACTCAGACCAGTTTATCCTGCTATATCCTATTATATCCTGTTAAGAAATTGTCTGGATCTCTTTATATCAGGTTATTTTGTCGTAAAGATCCGTTGCTTTCACAGGATACTCCTGATATTCAGCAACACTTTAGATTATGTCATCTTTCTCCATTGAGACCTGGTGAGAAACATGGCACAAGGGCGGGCAGGATCAAAAGAGTTCCCTAGCTTAGAAGTGAGCACAGCAATTGATAGATGATGTTTAAGGGATCAACCATGTCTAGATTCTTGAAGTTTCTGATTGACAGATGATAAATGTTGGTTAAGTGATGATAAAGCAGCTGGCTGATGATGCTAAATTGATGCTAAGCTGGTTTAATGATGGGACTATTGACGCTCAATGGTTGGCCACGGTCATGATGCAACCAGTGATGGTACTTGATACCAGTTGATGGCACTGGAATGCGATACCAGCGGCTTGGCACTTTGGCCCTGCTACGGTGTTTCAACCGGGCGTACCCAACACCCCGCCAGGAAGTGCGGGGCCCCCGTAGCGACGGGTGTTCCATTGTCGGCAACTTGGCTCTCGATGCTTGCGGCCTTCGTGTTAGGCCCCGTTATGGTTGACCTGTCAAGCATTCCACTGCCTTTCTGTTGATGGGTTTGACCATTTTTTTCGTACCAGCTTTGACCTAGCTGGTGACTTACCATCAAATATGGGGGTTGGTTTTAAAGATATGGATCTCCCATGAATGACTTCGCGGAGTGATAGTGGTTGTTGATTCGTAATCATGATAGGGGTAAACTTTCTCTCTCTCTCTCTCTCTCGACATGTAGCAAGCCAATAGTGGTTGACGTGATCTTCCTATAATGTCATTGTCCCTCATCAGTTTTGGCTGGCCAAACCTACAGGAAGAGGTTGCAAGAAACATTTGATGATTGTGATTTTGCATCCGGTCGCTGACCGTTACTTCTTGACTTTGTGCCTTCACTAAGTCCATGGCACCAAGGGAGTGATCTTGCGTCTAAGGAACTTGAGATGGAGATCTTTGTGAGAGGCTACCCCGTGGAGGACTGGGAGACAGACAGCTGGAACCATCAAACAGCCTCAAGCATTATCACTAATGACCATGACAGGTCATAAACATCAACCATGTCAACCATGCTTATCAGTAGTGGTTGTTATCACGGTTATTAAGGCACTATTCTAGGTGATTATCCAAGGGTGATGAATATCACCCATGGTTCATATCGATTTCTGTCATGAACTATGATTGTTGACAATGACTGATGAATGCCATCCTTTTTTTCGTTGGTTATTGATCTGTCATGAACCAACCACGAGCAACCATGATCAATTTTTCATATAGGTACTGACTGGTAGTTGTTCATATGGTTCACGCTGCTTGCATGCAGTTAATACACGTTGATGGTTGATAAATAACCAGCTATGACCAAGAACTAAATCACCGGCACGACCACAATCCACTAGCAATTTTTGGGGTAAAGAATCCAATCTTTTGGATGGTTGTATCAAAATGAATGTAACTAAGAGTTAATTCTAATGTGGCGTGTTTTGTTGACTATTCTGACCGCAGCATGAAGTAGCCGATGATACCAGTAATTGGCTTAACTGTCGTTTCGCAACTATCGTCACCTAACCACTAACCATTGTATGTTGGGCAATGATATCAGCGCTCGGACTACAACAGGAAACCTTTAAGTTGGTTCACCCTGCTTCGGGGTAACAGGCTAGAGTGGCAAGGGTGGTTTTCCACGTTGAAGCAAGTTTATGTGGCTATTAGTTGTAAGCAACGAATAGTGTTTACCAGTGGTGGACTATTGGAAATAGTCGTGACTACACAAAAAATATCCAATTACTAGTGGTTTACTAAATAGTTCACCAATTGCTATTCCAATTTCCAATAACCAGTTGCCACTCATGGTAAATGCTGCGAGTTGGGTCTAGCTCCAGTTTTCCAAGATGGGAGCCCACCCTAAGAACTCAACTCCGTGATGTAAACAACAGACAGGTCTATCATAGATGAGTGTTTCTCAAGTCATACGAGTCCCTCAAATCCAAATCGCTAACCACTAGGAATCATATACAAGTGGTCTCTCAAATCATCCACTAGAGACCATTTCTAGTATTAGACCAATCAGTTTTTGAGGACACCCAGTTTATTACTAGCAAGAAACCCCCAGATGGGCATAGGCTAGTTAATCACAGCTATATATTCTAGTTACTTTGTGGAATATCCCAGTATCGTGGGTGCCGTCGAAAAATCACAACGCCCCTTGCTGCTCCGCCCAGTTTTTCCTCCCATCGACAGCAAGTATCCAGTCCATGTCCATGGTATATTATAAGAATCACTGACTTGCTTGACAGTCCAGGAACCCATGATTTTCACTACGATTCCTAGGAGATTGTCCATGGCAAATCACCGTGTTCCGAACGGGGTACCCTGCTGGCTGGTGGTTTGGAAACGATGTTCCGCCCCAGATGGGAAAATCAAGCTGGGAAAAGCTTCAAGGGTTTCCTGGCGATTTTCCCGTCAACCAACCCGATGAATAGTGTTGCTTGTTGGTTGTGGGTGACCTCTCCTTCCACGTTGCTGATCATGCCGCCCGGCACGACCAGTCGTAACCAAGCCTATTCACCAAGCATCGCCGTTATTGCCTCCCATAACTCCGTTTGCCAGGATTTTTATGGCCAAACATTTATCTAAACGGCTATAGGTCAATATTGACCAACAATAATAAGGGATGAATCACCAACAAGAATAGTGGGAAAACAGCCTGGTTAATGATAGGTAAACCAGGGGTACAGGGTGAACTGACCCATAGCCAAATGAGCATTGAATCTTCATGAATCTTCAAGATTGCTACTCATGTGACATGTGATCACCTACCATCACCGATCATCACCAAGCATCAACAACCATCACCAACCATCAGTCATCCTTCAACCTCATGGAGATAGGTGGCGAATGCCCGTTGTGGGCAGTATCTCACCCGCGCACCGTGCCCAACAACTCCAACATCCAAGCAGTTCAAGCGGTGGACTCGCGCTCAACCGGGATGGCCCATTTGGAGTGGTTGAAAATTCAGCTCCAACAGCTCAAAGCTCACGAAAGCGAACCTGTGATGTTTGGACATGGAAGAAACCCTGAGCTTAAAGGCGGTACTTGGATGTGCAGGTGGGGTTCTAAGCATGCTTAGAAGCCTTAGAAGGAAGCTCATAACCCCTAGAAACCATGGTTAGGGACCACTTACTAAGTGTGGGTGCACAGCCAAGTATCCTGTTACAGTGAATTCAGTTTGAACGTCGCTCTCTGGGAAATTGATGTCCGTTGCGATCGCTCTGACCGCGGCTACTGTTGTGTTGGCGAAAAGCCAGAGAGCTTTCAGAAACAGAATCGTTCACTGGGTAACCAATAGATGAAGAATCCATGGTAACTGGCTTGTCAATGAATATTCAAAATGGTTTCTTTACGGTTGTTGAGCAACAATGATGGTGATCAATGGTTCATTGCAAATCCGTGATTCAAGGGTTTGGTGAACGATTTCATTGATAGCGATCTGCAACGGTTGATTTGTGACTAGTGGTTAACTGCAGAAATTTCAGATCAACATTAGCCACTAACACGAATTGCATTTAGTCCATATTCATTGAAACATATTTGGGAAAATCCTCAAACTGGCTACTGTGCTAGGGGTGTAATTACTGACCGCGCAGCCCAGATAGCAGACCATGACATGTCAGTACCCCCAAACCATCCCAAAAGGATGGTTTTAGCATAGAAAAGCTTTGACGCTTGAGAGGCACACCATTTTGGGACAAGCCATGATGAAGTAAGCAATTGTCAGGATTGAATGTATAACTTGTGAGCAAATGGAAAGATATCTAACGTCTTGCTGCTGGTCCATTTTTGGCACGCGCTATCTGTGAATTGAGAACAGCACTACAGAGCTAAGATGCCTCACCAATCCGAAATAGATTGTTGCCCGTTGTTGGTTCTGCACTCCTTTGCAGACTAGGGCCTTTACGATTTGAGCTCATTATTTCTTCATGACCGTCATCAAAGTCATGGCAGTCATGAATTGAAACATGTTTTTCGGACAGAAGCAAACATCGCTAGGCGCAACACCTTTTAGGCCCTCAGTCGTCGCCTACATGAAGACGAAAGGGGAAGGCCGGTCACTTGCCTGTTTGGTGCAAACGAAGCAGGTGTTGGCAAGCAGAGGATCTTGGCCACTGGAGCAGCATCAGGGGTGTAGCCCACCTCATCACTGCAGCAGTTGTGAGCTCTTGCCCCTCGCGCGCCATCACATGGCTTCAGGGCTTCCAACAAGACAAAGATCCTGTCACGCTAACCACCCACCTTTCAAAACTCTCTTCGAGCCCATCAGCGTCTCTTTCGGGGTCTCGAGTGTGGGACCTGAGGAGGGGCCAGCTCTTCCTTGACGAAGAGCACCCCGCGGTCAACTGAAACAAAGCGTGTTAATCAAATAGATTGGGATCAGTAGCCCATTACTTGTGGATGACTGGCCGCATGGGACCCCACAAGCAACCAGCCAACAGCGAACAATGCTCAGGAAAAATTGGACCATGACTGGCATGAAATGCTTTACTCATATTACCCCAATCGCAACAGGATCTTTTCGCATTCCGTTTTTGGCAGAAATGGTCGCTCGATTTGTGGCATTTTCCCATCAATTTTGCACAGCTTTCTTTGCCCATACATAGGGACAACACCTGCCCCGAAACCCAGCAAGAAATAGATTTTCAGTTTTGTTTGTTGAGCGGGCAACGTCCGATTGGAAATTAGCGTTGATCAAGCAATGCGGCGGCCGTAATTTGAAGCCGCATGTTCAACACTACCGGCGTGCCTCGGCAAATTGCGCAACGAAAGTTATGGACATTGACGCAAAAACAAATTCCATTTGGCCTCACGCATTGGGTGGCACCTTCTAGAAACAAAGAAAAATTATCAGTAAAACAGGGGATGTTGCCATTCAATGTCCATTTTCGACTTTTGGGCATTGTAAGGCTCCATAGGGTGCAGGTGTAACGGAGGCCCCAACGTTAAAGTAAATGTATGCCGGATCCCTTTCCTGATCACCCTTTCCGGTTCCAAGAGGGTCCAACCAGGTCACATGATTAAAAAATTGGCCACCAAGACAACGACCTTTGCGCAGCTGCCTGCTTCCATCCACTGCCGTTTTGTCTGACTACGTTTGGCCGGTCATAGTGAATACACGTTCCCATTGGAGTACCATTGAGCGACGATAATTGACAAGTTTCACTCCAAGGATGTACAAGTTTGAGATTGGCATTGTTCCAATTTAGCCGGTCAACCGGAAAAATCAGAAAATTGGTCCAGAAATATCGCACTCGTTTGGACATCCTGAAACCACGGTTCTCAACACGATGTTCTCACCCAGCAGAAAAATGAATTTGAAATTTTGGAACAGTTATTGAATATCACAAAGATGCCAGCGCAATTTCAATTTGATGACCTACAGCCCGCCCTTCACAGATGAATGAACATGAATGATTTCATTTGTCATTTGTTGCGGCTTAGATACCATTGATCAATGTAGCATCTAGCGATGCTGTATTGATGTAAGTTTCAATATCCATGGTTTGAAAATAAGTTCAGATGCATCAATCAGTTTGTGAAGCGATAACCCACCAAATCCATTGTGTCCGGGATGCGTCATGTTTACTCACATTTCTTGTCGCAAATTTACCATGCTGCATTGCTGGCAGTCCCGGTGCGACCACTGTTGGACACCAATATGCCCTTCATCATTGGCAGACTGCTATCAAATGTCATTCCGACTAGCCACACCACGAAGCTGAAGGTCTAATTTCCCCAATCGCAACGTGTACACAAATTGCATGCGATTGGGCGCGCTTGCAGATCCTTTCGACTGTTTTGATATACATGTTTCATGCGGTAGATCCCCACGTTTCGCGACGTCGTTTCAAAGCCTGTCCTGCTGCCAGGATAAAGTTTCTTGGATTGCAAGAGTAGAGCGACATAGGGCGACCGAAGCAGGAGGGCATGGGAGGGTCAACACATATTGCCTCTGTATTTTTTGAGCATGTATAACGCATATGTGTATAATGTATATGTGTAGAATTATTTATACAGAGGTACTCTCAGCTCATCTACGTATCATATTCAAATTTCCCAGAGATTTGGCTCTCGTAAAGAGAATGGTGGTACCATAAACGGATTATTCATAAATGGTGGCACCCTCATCCCCAGTTGTGCTTAGAGAAACCCGCCAGCTATGGCGCTAATGGACCGGCCAAGCAGCTGCCTTCGTGTGCCAAGTGACCTGGGTCCGGAGCCATCGGTCCAAGTTCTGTTGCAAGGTCGCCAAGGCTACCTGGGTACCACTGAAATTCCGAGGTTTTTGTTTGGAAACTAGGGGAAACTCCATGGCGCTGTCACAAATGATTTTATTTTCTCCGAGAGTTGGGATTTTTCCCACTGCGCATTTGGGACGGTCAACTGTCCCCATCAAGCCCCAGATCGCCGAGTGAAATTGTTAATCAATTTGCCAGTCGAATTACTGACGAACTTCGACCACTAACCAACATCAACCAACCAGAAAATCGCTGATGAAAGCACTTGGTGATTTGAATTCACCAGCTTCATGTTGATCAAAGTAGCCAACCATTAAGCAGCCATTAAGCAACGCCCACCAGTCATCATCAATGAGCCATTAATAAACCAAGAGCCACTGAATAGTGATTGATCGCCAGATAGTCCATAATTGACTAATTCATGAACAGTAATTAACTAATACTGTTATTTAGTCATTGGCAGCTAGTCATTAATCAACAGTTAACCAGTGGTTCACCAACCATGAACTTACAAGAATTAGTAGTCAATGAACCAATTTTGATAGCCGTTAATCAATGAGTCAACCAATAGGTCACCGATCATTAACCACTACCTAACCATCAATTGACCACTAATGATTGTGATTAACCATCAATTAGCCAACCTACCATTCACCAACCGTTGCCCACCACCAGCTGTGATCTGCCCTCAGGTCCTGGAACAGTTGAAGGCCTTGCCACGGGAGCAGCAGACCCTGGTCATGAAGGCGCCGACCGTTGCGTTAAAATCAGGAGCTTTGACCAACACGGAACTGCTTCATAGTGGTAGAACAATGGTTAATGGTGGGTTATGATGGTTGTAACCAACAAAAACTAGGAAATAGTGGGTTATGATGGTTAATAGTGGCTATAATTGATTATAATGGTGGGTTATAATGAGTAATTGTAGTAAATAGGGGTAGAACAATGGTTCATAGTGGGTTATGATGATTATAATGGATAGTGGTTCTACCAACAAATAAGCCTGGGTAATAGTTGGGTGGTTATAATGGATAGTGGTTGCAATGGTGGGTTATAATGGATTATAATGGTGGGGCATAATGGTGGGTTTATAATGGACAGTGCTTACACTGGATTACAATGGTGGGTTATGATGGTTGTAACCAACAAAAACTAGGAAATAGTGGGTTATGATGGTTAATAGTGGCTATAATTGATTACAATGGTGGGTTATAATGAGTAATTGTAGTAAATAGGGGTAGAACAATGGTTCATAGTGGGTTATGATGATTATAATGGATAGTGGTTCTACCAACAAATAATCCTGGGTAATAGTTGGGTTGTTATAATAGATAGTGGTTGCAATGGTGGGTTATAATGGATTATAATGGTGGGTTTATAATGGACAGTGGTTACACTGGATTACAATGGTGGGTTATGATGGTTGTAACCAACAAAAACTAGGAAATAGTGGGTCATGGTAATTGTCAATAGTGGCTTTGTCGTGGCTAACAAATGAGAACTACAACTGGGGAATAGTGGGTTATAGCTATAATGGATGATGTATGAATAATCCACGGATCATAGTAGTGGTAAAGCAATCATTGATTAAGAAGAACAATGGATAACAGTGGTTATCTTTCATGGGTTAAGTAACTCCCCTATTCACTACTAACATGGGTTAAGTAATCCAGAATGGTAAGACCTCACAGACAATCCATAGATGATCCATAGAGTATCCATAGATCATCCATAGGTCAAGTAATCCATAATGTTTCACCTTGTTTGAATCCTTCTATGGATAATCCATGGATCATCTATGGATTATGACAGTCATAATGAGCAACTAATGATTTCGTTAGTGATTAGGATTCCTAATGATCATGAATAAGGATCATTAATAGTCACCAATGATTGGTACCCAGGGCTAGTAGTGAGGCTATCATTGTGGATATTGTGGTTTGTGGTTTCTGGTTCGGCCATGACAAATGATGTAACGATGGTTGGTAATCTATCGAAGAAAGATTACTGAAACAGCTGCACATCAAACCCAAAGGGCATGGTGTCATGTGTGCAGGGAGTCATCCTGCAAATACATCACCCAGCAGTGAGACTATGAACTATGCTGTATCTCAGTTTGATTGTAAACACCCTTTGCGATGATGGAACTTTGCGTCGCAAAAGGCAGGCGACTTGCCACAGTCGACACTTTTTTGATGCATGTTTGATGTGCTAAACTTCAACACGCGGACTGATTGATCTCCTTCTTGAGGATGAAATGGTACTTGCTACAAGCGTCCTGGGACTAATTATTTGCTCAGTAGGTGACGGTGTGAAGAGTGCATTTTAAGCTGAGTCCTGCGAGCATGTTGTGAAATCGGCAGTTGGAGCACTTTTTTCAAGGCCTCGGACAGACGAGACTGCCATCACTGGTAGCACCGTCTGACAGGTGATCACACTCTGCCATCGAACACGTGCTGGTTTCTTAAAATAGGGGCCCCAAATCATACTTTCTATTAACCATTTATAGTGATAAACCAACCATAACTTTGGGGGTTCCCAATGGCTTGAGAACCCCCCCATGTAAATCCTGACATGATAACTTGTGGACAAAAGTCGCCGCACTTGGCACCGGTGGGCCGTTGAAACAAGGCCGGCAATTGGACCCCGCTTTGGCCTGTGCACAAAGATGGCGGGACGCTTATCATTTGGTCAAACATGTGGGGGTTTCTTAAAGTGGGGGAGCCCCAAAATGGTTGGCTTATGACTTTTTATGATGGATATTGGATGATTTGGGGGTCCCCTATGACTTGAGAAAGCATGTAGCGACCAACTCCCTAGTTGGGAAATCTAATAGTGGTGATTTTCAATAGGAAAGCCAACCAACATTTTATTCCGAAGTGTTCACCCTCCTCAAAAGCATTATTCGAATGCCGTCCCTTTACATCCTGCCAGAAGTGTTCCGGTCTATTTCGAAGCCTTCCCGCCTTCAGTAAGCAAAGGTGTCGGTGCAGGTCTCGTCGTTTGGTGTTATTCCACCATGTTTCACATATCTTTGTGCCCGCTTGTCGCAACATATCATTATTTCCACATGTTATCGAACCATTAATCATCACCAAGATCAACCGACATCATCGACCCATTCACCAAGCATAAACCAAACATCAACAACCACTCAATGACCATGACCTAATCATTTCCAATCATAAACAACCCTTGACCATGGGATCATGGACCATGACTTGCACCCCATGTTTCATCGTGGATCCAATGATAAATCAATATGCGGGTTTCACCCCATAGGATCATCCCATTTATCATCCAACCACGATCCCATAGGATCATGGACCTAATCTGGATTCTTGCACCCCATGTTTCATCATCCAACACGCACCCACAATCGATTCGACGCTCCGGAGCTGGGAGGTGGGCACCCTCAAAGGAGCCAAGGACGTCAATGCCGTTGGGGATGCCCAGAGCCGTTGATCGGGTGATATCAACTGTTGGAGGAGTGAAGGATTAATGCTGAGCTCAACATGATCAAATATGGTTGATAAGCTACTTATGAAGACCAACCATGGCTGATACTGGTAGATGATGTGACCAATACCTGGGTGACCACCATAGATGGAGTCTCTGGTGAATGATTGCGAACCGCCGCCAGGTGTGCATCGAGGTGTTCGGATCATTCGTCAATTGTGGGGTTTGACCTGTCAAAGTAACCTGTTAAAGTGGCTATGGGTCAATATTAATCAACCAATAGTAGGGGATAACAACCAACAAACTATAGGGAAAACAATGGTTAATAGTAGGGGAACCAGGGGTACAGGGTTTTGACCCACAGCCACCTCTTAGAGTAAAGTTCACAACATTAAACGAGAGACATTTAAAAAACGAAGTAAACAAAATACGTGTAGCTCCTGTTTTTTCATCATATCACGATTAATGCTGAGCCAATGATAGAAGATCGATGGAAGATCAGCTGCGAACTGGTCAAGAATGGATAAATCCCAACTGTCTTTGGAGCATTGATAGTGAGTTGAATATACTACAGGTGTTATTGATAAGGATAGTTTAATGACGTGCGATTTTGGTTACAATGAATATCAATAGCATTGACAGGTGTTAATGACGTGCTATTGATGCTGGCATTTGATTGCGAGTTGATCAAGGTCAATTAGCAGGTTCGTACGACTGTTGGTGAATAATGACCATGAAATATGTTTTTATCCACCAACTTGCGGAAAAAAAAAAACGTAGGTGTGAGCTAGGTCCATAAAACGGTCCACCTATGTTTCTCAGTCAGTCATTGACTTTGTTTGATACAGATACATGGGTAACCATCACAAGGATCCTGACACATATGGTAGTTTCTCAAAATGGGGGTACCCCAAAAATGGCTGGTTCATTACTATAAATGGTTATTAGTAGATGATTTGGGGGTACCCCTATTTTGAGAAACACCCATATTTGGTTAGTTTTGGAGCTTGCTTTGGGTACAAGAGTTGGGTGTTCGTAGCATAGCTTGCAAGGGAGGCTGTCGGCGGTGCAGCGCTAGCTGGTGCTTTCCCAGGTGGAAGGATCCGCGGCTTGGGTGAACCGCCAGTACGGGCATATCCATCTGATGATCCCCGAAGATTCCCCAGAATTTGAGCAACGAACGATGCTTAGCGAACATGAGAGCGAACAAAATCGTTTGTTTTAGCTACGAGTCGACTCTTAATGGTGCTTAGTGATGCTTAACCATCAAACCATATCGTTTCACACAACGCTTTGTTTCCACGGAAGCGTCAAGGAATGCCATGTCGGTCCCCAGGTCCCCAGGTCCGATGCCGCTCAGGTTCTCGTGAAGCGATTCTCAGCGCCAAGTGCTGGGAGGGACCAGTCGTCCATCGTTGATTACCGTAGTCTCACCAATGCTTGGCAATGTGCAATGAGTAGTGATGGTACTTCTGCAATGAGTTAGTGATGGTGATTACTAGCATGGTGATGGTTCATGATGAGTAGCGGATCTTATGGCTTAAAACAGGCTTGACAATTGAATATAATTAATGATGGTTCAGTATGGTTCCCATCGTGATGAGTAATCATCATGGATAGTTGTACCATGTTGTACCAGTAGTTGCTCACAGGGAAAAGAAAGGTCGCTCAGGTTGTGTGTTTATATCTTGTTTGATAGTTTTTGGATCCTAATGGATAGTTTTGTTCACGCCTCCTGGTAGTGCAGCCTGACAGCGGTCCTTGGGTGGTTTATTCCAAGAAGCCATGTACGGGGTTTCTTAAAGTGGGGGATACCCCAAAAATGGTTGGTTTAGTATTATACGTGTCTACTATTGGAATGACCCATGGAATCGGAACACCGCTGTACGTATTCAACCAATATAGCTGGGGATTGCACAACTGCGGTTGTTGCCTATGGCACCTGCAAGCTTCCACTCTGCTGCTTGAAGCTCCAAGACAACAGTCTGAGTCTGAGGGTCTAGATATTAAAGGGAGTGACCTGTCACTAACGTCAGCAACGATCATGTTGAATGATTAGCAGGGGATTTTAGCAATGACTTCCAGAGAATATCTTGGTTGATGAGAAATCATGGTTGATTGTCAAGTTATGCTTGTCCGGACATGAATGATTGATTGAAAAATGTTGATCGCTTAGAAATGAGCTCACTCTTCACAATGACGGTGTTTTCTAAATGTTAATGCTAGTGTTCCATGTCAAGAAATTGATCGTTGATGCCAATCTTGAAAATGGCATTTATCTTAAATCATCCACAGTGACTCCCCGCAGAGATCATGTCTCCGCTCGGCGGCCCACAATGGTCACTAATCATAGACAAGAATGGTAGCGCTTGGTTGTTTTCTTTTGCTCGGGGATAGTCAACAGTAGTCAACGGTTAATTCGTTATAGATGTTGGTGGCTTCATGAAGTAACCCATGAGCTAGATTTTTTCACAAACCATGAAATCAGGGACTCTGTGACGAAATCAGCACTGCTACGCAAGTTCCTGAGAATCTCATCGACCATGAAATCAAAAAAAGGCAGCCTCTAAGTGTCATAGGTTGCCATCTGAAATGCAGCTAGTTGAAATACAAAGATCCAAATCAACAACTGGGAAGCTAACCAAGCTAGCCATCAAGCCCACTTATCTGACCATAAAACCTACAACTGGCGAGGTGAAGCTGGTACCCCAAATCCTTGGTCGAAGAATTGACTTGTTGTTCGGTGAAAAAATAGTGCAACCCATGGGTTCATGATGAATCATGGGATAACCATGGATAGCCATGGTTGGTTTGCATGGTTGCTGGTGCTTCGAAGCTTTGGCTGGTAGCAGTTGACAACCATGGCAACCGTTGGCACCCAGTTTGCCATCCACCATCCACCAGCTCTGGCGTTGTAGGTACTGGTGATGATGCTCCCTGGTGCTGTAGATCTTGGTCGTGAAATTCCCTAGAACCTGTTGGTTCTTGTTAACAACTATAGTTGCTCACCATAGTTAATCCATGATTGATCCGTTTCACCAACAGCTGCCACTAGTTTGTGGTTCACCTATGATTTTAACCTAATATGGTTAACCTTTCATCAACAACTGTTTGTGAACACATCGACCTATCACTGCCACCATCAACCACTGCCGTTGGTCTGGCTGTTGACTTCTGACCACCAACCAAAGTTACGTCTCAGGAAGATGATTGCAGTCAGAACTGGAAAATAGGCATCTGTGCTGAAACGGACAACTAACATGCGTATAGTTGTGAAATGGTCGATAGGCACAAATATAGATAGATAGATAGATAGATTGATTGATTGATTGATTGATTGATTGATTGATGTATTGATCCCCTGTAGGCAACAGGTTAGAACCAATGGTACTCATGGATTAACACGCCGACAAATTTCTTCGCTGATCGTGCCCCTACTTCCGAGTTGTTCACTAGTGTAGGTACTGATTATTGTGAACTTGCCCCGATATTGTTTGGATTGACAGATATTGATCCTTGTCAACCACCAGTAGTAAGCGTACTCAGGGAGTATCAAGTGTAATTCGCCCTTTTCAATCCATATCCTCCATTCCAACGGTCGGTTTTTTTTCGCTGGAACTCCCACAGTGGATGGACATGTTTTTCAGCGTAAACCACCATTAGCCACCATTAACCACCATTAACCACCATTTAAGCATCATTTAACCATCAATTAACCACCATTAACCACCATTCACTGGCTGTTTCTGTTGCAGCTGACTGGGCGTCCCTTCCCGTGCCCCAGGAATGTCCAATGCCAAGAACGGAATCATCAGCGGCTACGGCAGCGGCCCCAAAGGAACCGCGAAAGGAGGCTGCGGCGCGGGGGGGGACCCTCATGTCGGATGGGGCGGGATGGTTGATGATGGTTGACTATGATTGGATGTTAAAACATGTCAGTGGTTTAGCAAATGATATCCAGGTTAGCTTCAATGTTAGTGGTTAAGCTGTTGGTGGTTAACATGTTAACAATTAACATGTCTTGTTTGGCTCGTTGTTGGTTTGATGGACTTTGCTTTTCGTGGTTGATCAGGTTTAGTGATTCAAGGCAGGAGTATTGTGGTTTGTCATTGGATGCTGAATGATGAATGATGATTAACCGTAATTAATTGATGATGGTGCTTCCATCAATGATCAATGGTGATTAAGAGCGGTCAATTACCTTTAGTCAAGGTTTCAGTGATTGTGGTTTTCTGATGGCTGTGAATGGCTGTGAATGGCTGTGACTGCTAGTTCATTGTGCTTGACAATGGCTGATCATGTTGAATGATTGACAATAGATTTTTAGCGATTTGGATGTTGAAGGATGGATCGTCAGGGTTGTGAATGATTGAGGTTGGTTGGTGATGGCTAAGAAGACTGAGGATGCTTGTTGTTTCTTATGGATCACTGAGGATGGCAACAATGATTGTTTAGCAATGATTAAACAAAAAGCACGCCAATTATTTTTACCAATGGCTGGCTATTCTTGGTTTTCATACGTGTTAACTAGCAATGGTCAGTGATGCTTAAGAACAATTGACGTTGGTCGAAAGCAATTCTTATCACAAATGATGGTCATCCCATGCAATTGACTGGTAGTTGATGTGATGATAGCCATCTATGATATTTCGATTGTATTTTTCTTGTAGATGCATTTGGCTGTTTTCCGTGATAGAAATGGCCAACATGGTGAGTTTGGCCGATAGATTAGATATGTTTCTTGTTGGACCAAGAGTGCTTGCTGATCAACCAGGGTTTCTGGGATACACCACACAGCCAAATGCCGAAGCAACAAATGAACAACAGCGGCGGATCCGGTGATACTTCTTTATGTCTACTATTTACCTTGTTGATGTGTTTTTCTCTACACTGAATATTGGTCATTAACATGCGGAAAAACACTGGCCTTTGATTGATTGATTGTTAGAACTTTAAAATGGACCTTTTTGAAGTATATTCACCTTAATCACCCTACTGAAATTGATATTGATCATTACCTAAATTTCAACATTTGATATAAATAACTAATCTGAATAAATTAAATTTGAAATTTGATGAGTTATATCTATTGAATTTCAAATTGGATCAAAGTTTTGATCGGTTGCTTCGCGAACTTCTTCGCTTTGCCAAGGCTTCCAAATTGACAATTTCGGCGCGGTGATGGCCATGATGGCAGCCATGGGCGGTGCCGGTGCTGCCGGTGCCGGCGCTTGGGATGGCGCCAGTGGTGCCGGTGCTTGGGATGGCTGGGACGCCTCGTCCGCCGCGTGGGGCGGCGCCGATTGGGGAGCCAAGGGCAGCGGCAAAGGCTGGGGAAGGGACCGAAGAAACCGAAGGGAACCGAAGGGAACCGAAGGGAAGGGGAAGAGTTGGGGAAGAGTTGGGGACTAAGTAAATATGAGGAATGATTCGGAATGATGATGATATGAGGATGCAAATTTGCATTTGGATTCTGAAATAGATTGTTCATAGGCCAAAGATGATAGAAGTACAAGTTTATTTCATGGGTTCTAGTTGACTTGGTGACTTATGTAAAAACCCACTCATGTTTATATATATCATCATCTATGTTTACTTGGTGAATGATACAGAAACAGAAGTAGGTCCCCATCAGTGTTCTTCATAGACTACAGATTGGAAATTCCCAAGCAATGTACTCTCAGAATCCGGAACTGTGACCTGGAACCTCTGGTGAGTTCAGAATTGCCATCATCCATAGGTTTGGTCGGTAGTTGAGATCAATGGTGGATCCATCGTGAGAAAGCGTCAGTTTTGCCATAGCTACTCGAGCCTCAAACATGACTGGTTGTGCCATGAGGTTCCTTTCTTATTTGTCAGGAGAATTCTTGTAATGACGCTGCCACAGTTCTGTCGTTGTATCCGCATGAGCCAGTCATCCTCATCCTGGCAGACCACCTTCCACCGACTGATTGGACTGCGATGGGATGGGGCAAGGGCAAGGGCTTCTGAGGCGTAATGAGGCTACTGAATTGCAGAGGATATGTAGAAGTCTGAGAGGGTGGCATCCGCAGAAATCCCCTTCCTGGCTGGCGAACTCTATAAACTGCAATCATCGGTTGGTTTGGCTGCTCCATTTGGTTTGACATTAGTTCCCCTTATGCACCATCAAACGGCCTCATCATTATAACCACACAAGATTGCTGATTTGGCTATTGGAGCTCGTGATTTGCCAGACCATCTGATTGTTTACGACATACTTCTTGCTATACCCAGTATCGGTTGGTTATACCATCGTCCATCCCATACGTATCAACCGTCATTATATAGCCCCATTATGGTTGTTCACTGATCGTTGGCCCATGCCTATTCAGTATTTGACATGATTAGCGACTTACAATCAAGCAGCAGCATTTGTCAATAACAAATCGTTATCATCCATTGTTATCCATCATCAATCATTTACAAACACTGAATAGACCACCACTCAACCATTATTAACCACCCTTCACCAGCATCATAGTGACCATCAATTCACCCTTCTTCGTCCATGATAACCCATGTCTTGCTGCGTGTTGCCGCCCTTAGAAACGTGCCCTGCATGGGCAAGAAGTTCTGCTGTAGCCACACCCTACGAAGCAGCAATGAGCCACCCCCCAGGGTCAGCATGGGAGATAGATGTTGATAGAGATGCGATATTACCAGCAAATATATGCAAAACTGGATGGTGGTTTTAAACATCCTTGTAGTTATTAAGAAATGGTGGTTGACAAACCACCCTCCAGAAAAATATGGTGATAGATGTTTGTAAATTTTGGTAAACATTTATCAAGCATGGGGATCATGGTTCGTAGATGGATAAAAACTAGCAAGTTCGGATATCAGCGATTTAGCAGTCATATATTATGATAATGCGCAACTATGAATCAACTAACCATAAATAAGGTGCCGACTGTTGGATGAAACACGAGCCGCAATTGAAACACGAGCCACAACTAGATCTCTGCCCAGCAGAGAGAATGATGAACAGCCGCACAGCCACCAGCCACAGCCAAGATGACCAGGGCCCCCCCAATGCCACCGGTGTCAACTGGTTGCGGATCGTGATGGCTGTAGAGCAAACCACCGAGACATGAGCAATGACCAACAGTCACACAACTGATGATAGATCGAATTGGAATGTGTGATGATAATAGCAGTCACTAATTCATTGATGATGCTTGATGATGATCATATCCAACTATATAATGTTGATCACAAGCAGTAACTAATGGTGATCATGATTACCACCCAATGATCAATGATCATGATCAGTAACTACTGATGATGATCAGAATCACAAACACATGATTATGAAGGAACAGCGAATGCACAATCACATGTCAAACAGTGATGATTTGTAATTCTCTTGGGGCTTTTAGGGGGATTTTGGGTTTTGCCCACTGCTGGCACGGGTCAATTCGAAACATGATGGCAGTGTCACCCCTGCCACCTATGACAAAACCAGAGGACTTATTATGGGAATTGCTTAATCAATCATAGCGAGCCATCCACCCAGAGTCTAGATACTCCTTGGTAAGAGTACTTGACAATGTGATAAAGGTTATTAATTAATAGCGGTTCACTATGGTGATGATTAAGCCGATTATCAGCATGGTGCACTGGGATCAAGGCCATGTTAGCATGGTTGATTGACAAATTTTGACAATTGTTATTGGCATTCTGCATAGAAACGAAAAAAGCACTGTTTTTCCCTCGGCAGTGCCAAAAACAATTGTAGCATTGTTGATCAATCAAATTATTGGCACAAAACCCGTGGATCAAGACTAAGACAAGTGATTTCCCTTGGCAGTGGGACAACCTGCTATGGCTTCGAGTGGTGGGGCTTCTTTGGTACCAGAACTCGGACGACCCAATAGGCGGTCGCGTGGAACGAGCGAAACATCACTGGAAAACGAATCGTGGGTGCGGGGCGAGAGTTGTACTGGTGCTGGTTCCCAAACATTCACCATGATTGATGCGGTTTTCACCACGAGTGGTTGATGATCTGTTGTCAATGCTGACATGGTTGGCTTTCAATTCAATGGTTAGTTATGAATGATGGGTTGCTAATGGTTGTTTATGGAAATAGTGGTCATTGTGGAGATGAATCACAATCATTCACCAGCTGGCCAGTTGCCACACAGTGTCTCTGGTTGGGTTCTTAACCCCTGTATATGGTTTGTTTACCCGATGAAAAAAGTGCCAGAAAGCCAGGATAGTTTGGAAATCTCCATTTTTGGAACCACAGGTTGCTATGGAGGTGTTCAACTTAACACGCAGGGAACACCGTGCAACACCTCACAATTCTGGGGACGTCCTGATTGACTTCCTAATCAGCACCCTGGGTCAGCACAACATCCGCGAGAACACAGCGAGCTCAGCCATGGCACCGGGGCTGATGGCCAAGTGACAGCACCAAGTGATGGTCAGATCTATCACTGGTGATGAAACATGACCATGACTAGTCAGATTACTCATTTTATGGATCTCCCATGCGCAAGTGACCATGAAATTGGTCATGATCATCCAGCCTGATTGGAGTTCACCATTGCTGAGCCCATGGATCAACATTCCAACCCTGGATCAATAAATTTGTGTGGAATCCAGGTCACGACAGGTTCTTGTGAGAATCAAGACTACGGAAAAGAATCCACTGCAACAGAACGACAGTATTCCGATGATCGATAGAACTGTTGGTGATCGGTGATGTCATAAACGAAGCAATCAACCACCAACCAGATTATTTTGGCATTATAGATGATCGATTGTCAGTCCCAAGATTCCTCATCAATTGATGGAACTGTTTCTGACGTTATTCTGAGATGACCTTGGTGAAGCCTCAAGATTACCATATCAATCCATATCTCCATTTGTATCTCCATCCACATCAATCAGATTGCCCCACCAATTTATAGACCCCTTCAGTTGCCTCGGTCCCAAGGCAGTTGGCCATGCTGTTGTGACAGGCGGTGATGTACTGCAAGGCAGGGATGGAACGGAGAGATGGTGAATCTTCATGATGGTTTAATTGCTGGTGGTGGTTCATCATGGTTCATAATTAATCACTTAAACTTATCAACCCTCATTCACAAGGGCCACAAATCATTGGTTTAGGTTCATCATGAGCCATTCGTATCCACTCATGATGGTTCATAATTGGCAATAATGGCTAACAAGCTGCTTGATGGTTAAACCGCCAGGGTGTACCCTCAAGGCCCACAAGTTATTACTGGTGTCCTGAGGTGATGATTCACGGTAAGAAGACCTTGGTTGATCGAATAACCATATCCCGCTCTACCCTTCTACTGCGGGAGCCAGTTGGAGCTGCCAGGAGTGCCCGTTCACCAAATGGTAGATAGCTTCGCAACTAATTCTCTAATCCACAAGTATGCAGCATGACCTTTTTTTCTTGGTGATTTGGATAATCTCTGATGAGTATGTTGTGTGATTGTAGGGTGAGGTGACAAGTCTGATAATCAATCGTGCTTATTGAAAGATTGACAATGAAGATTTGTTTCTACTAGGCAGCCATAACAATGGTAATATAATCAGCTATGTTTAATCTGGCATTGAGCTGCTTAACGCATGTGTTCCCAGTGAAAGAGCTAGCGAGCAGCAAACAGCAATAAGTCTTTTTGTATCAGGGGTGATCTCGCAAGCAAAAGGTGTATGTCCCCAATCGCGAATCGCTTGTCGGCTTGCATGACTCAAGTTGTGGTAGATCTAGCTGCCAGGTAGCCTGGTAAAGTAGGTTTGTCACACCGATGGGCATGGTTGCCCTGGTCCCAACCGCTGTTCAACTGGGCGGATACCGATGTGAGCAAGCGATAAGCCCGGATCGCACAAGCTGATAAATTTGTGGTGGCTTTTTAGGGGTACAACTATCAGCAAACAAGACTGTTCCAGTCCTGGTTCGATACCACGCCTGTTGAACAACCAAAACTTGGACCAAGTTGTAACTCGCTGTGGGAATGTGAAGTGGGACTCAATCTTGCGTCTAAGAATATTGATCCCTTGCCATTTGGATATAGCTCCAGAATGTCACACGATGGGACCACAAGCAAATGATCGCAGTATGAAAATCAGCATGTTGTGTGTGTGTGATCTTCGTGATGGGCACTGTGGCATCTTCATGTTTTTTGTCGACTCGGCTTGGGGCTACATGTGTCGAGCAAATCAGTGTTGATCCCTTCCCTGGTAAATGTTGTGCCATAGCCTCTGGTGGATTAGTTTAACCAGCTGGAAAATCAAAGCTGCTGGGAGATTGATGGTTCTCCGAAGTTGACCAACAAAGTACATATTAAGTTGCAGTTGACGCATGTGACTTGTTGATCATTTTAAAAAGTCATTAATGTCAGCTACTCTCGCAGAATACCAATGGTATGAGATGTAACCAATGGTGCTATACCAATGGTTGGCTAGTCATTATACCCAAGTATTGACCCACCAACCATTTTTTAGTATAACAATTGGTTATAACCCATCATTAGTTAATCAGTAGTATGCCAACCTATCATTTGGTGTAGCCATTGTGTGTAACTGATCATTAGTCAACCATCATCATTAGTATAGCCATTGCTACAACCAATCATGATTGGTATAACGATTGCTTACAGACATTGGTGTAACCCATCGTTTGTTTACTTGTTGTTGCTGCAACCGATCATCAGTACAACGAATCAGTAGTGAATCATCAATGACTAGTTAACCATGATCGTCATAATTAAGTATCACTAATTAACCATCAATTATTAGTATAACCATCATTAATTAAGCAATCATTTCTTAATGTTATAATTAGATGATTAATTTATACAACCAAGTAATGATCTTAATGTTATTGGCTATTTAACCATCAATGGTTGTGGTTAAACCATAGCCCTTTCTATATATATGTATATATATATATATATTTATATTGATATATACACATTTATATTCATCTATTTATATATATATATATATATATACACATTTATTTATTTATGCCATTTCTTATTAACCATCCATGTTTAATTAGTATAACCATCTCTTGGTTGCCGCCCTGTGAGGCACCGCACCGGCACCTGCCGCTGGCACAGCACCTGGCGGCCCGCACGGCCCGCCTGGGGGCAGCAGCGTTTGGGTGTCGGCACCCGATGGAGTCACTTGCCACGCACCACGCGTTGCGCGAGGGGAACAGGGTGGAACCCATGGGTTGATGCTTGGAAGCCATGGTTTTGATGATTGAGATTGGCTGGCTGAGCTGATTCACTGATGATGCTTATAGCATGCTTAGCCTCGACTTATTCATCTTTTGTTTTTAAAAAAACGATTGATGATGATGCTTAACTGATGGTTTCGCAATATTAAGTCATGGTTGGTTGATATTCATGATGATTTCCTGTCGAACGCGATGGCGAACAAGCTCGTTGACTGACGGTTCGCTAATGATTTGTTGATGATGACTGGCATTCGCTTGTCGTAGATGATATTTAATAGTTGATGATGGCCAATCATGCTGAAATGATGATTAATGGCTAGCAATGGTTTTGGACTAAGATGATTACAAACCATTATCGACGATTTATGTTCTTTAGTGGTGAAAGCTTAATGATGGTTAAGATCAAATACAACTGCCCTGGGTGGATTTCAGATACAAGCTGCTGGGTGACTTTTTTGTGGTTTTGGCATTGGATGTGATATACCATCTATCCACCGAAACTTGAAGTCTTGACAGGAATCTATCAGCCCCAAATATGATTAAGATGGGATATAATTCCTGGTTGCTAACTCATCGGTGGATGCACCTGCGACAGGCATCGACCAAGTTGCACAACTTTCAAGACGTGACAGGTGTGACTGTCTCCAAGCTTCAGGTTTGAAGAAAGATTGACAGTTGAAAATATGTTGAATCTGATAGCGATATGTGCATATACCATCATTATCACAAAATATAATATGTTCTTATAGATATGAAAGCAGTTTTGAACTTGAAGGCCTTGAGGGGTGGAGAATTGCATTGGCTTAATAAAGAACGGTTTGGATGGGATACAAAGGTCAACGAGGCATGGACAATAGTTGGCAGTAGTGATGATTTAGAATGATTCTAGTGGTTGGCAGCAGCTCAATGCGTGTCAATGATGGTCGATCAGAATGGCATTATAGGGATAAGCGATATTTTTTATCACAATTGATGGTTGATCATTGTTGATGATGAGTAGCAAGAATAACTATGATCGGATGAATAGGTGACTAGACTACCACCTATGGCCAACCACAATTAATGATGGTACAGAATGATCATTGACAGTGTTTCAACAGCCCTTCATGATTAAGGAAGGTTTGTGAGAACGGGTATTGGTTGATCATGGTTGTTCATGATGGTCAACAATTGATAGTAGTTTAAATCATAGTCCGTGCGGTTGATAACAGATATTGATAGTGGTGTATGGTGGATAGTGGTTCAGTGCCACCCAGTCACTAAGTGTCAATCGTAGTTGACAATCATTGGCGTCAATGAGCCATATTGGTGACGAGAATCGCTGGGTAGCGATGGTGAATCAAATTGGTTGAATGGCCATGTTGAAGGAGAAGCAATGGGTCACAACGGGTCGGAGATGGTTGGCAACTTGACCCATATTGAAATCTGATTGGGTGCTGGTTCCGATCTGTGGTTGTCGGGTTCCAAGCAGCCTATTTGCCGACCCATTCTGGGTCTTATACTCTTGTCAGGGGTTGTAAGTGATGTTCGCCCAAGAGAACCCCGGATATGATTCAACACCAAATATCACCAACAATATCCAGAGATGTTTTGAACAATATCACTCCATTTGGGTAGCAAACATGGTTTCATTCCAAACAAGGATGGATCAAAATTCCTGTAACATTATAACATTCCTGTTTGTTTATTTCAAAAATGAATTCATTCCAAATGGCAGCCATGTGAGCAGCATTCCGGGGTGCCATGGCTCCCCGGATTCACCGCCCAGGTCACGGCCGACTCTCGTCTGGCTGCGCGGCTCCCTGAAGCTGAATTCACGTGCCCCGACTGATAAAAACCCATCCACCGCTGCAGGTTGATCCGTAGCCGTCAACCAATAATAAGGGAAACTAAAGGTTAATGATCGGGGAACCAGGGGTACGGGGTTTTGACCCACTGCCAAATCATGACTGAAATGGTGCCACTGGGGTTGTTAACTTAGCGATTCATTGCCAAAGTGTTGCTTGTTGATGGAAGTCAACAAATCATGACCCAAATGGCAACATTGATGTTGCCAACTCAACGGTTCATGATACAACTGTAGTTTCCTCACAAATACACATACCATATTGACCAGGCCGATTCCATCGCAGCCAAAGGATGTTTCATTATCATTATGATTGAATGTTGACATTTCGTGCATTCTTGCTGATGACGATGGACCAGGACTCCTTCTGCTCCAGGATAATTGCGGATGCTGGAAGAACAGCCCAGGACTTGACTATCATTACCAACACGATTAACCATCATTAAGTATCAATAATCAATCCATAACCATCATTACCATCACTGTTTACCAACCATCAACCAGCCAATCTCTATCAGTGTTCGATGAAATTCAGCAGGCTCCGCGTGTCGCTTTTCAGGTACATTGATCGGCCCTGGCCACACTTCGTAACACGCGACTCAGCGAAAAAGGCCATGGTTGTGGCGATGCCACTCACCCAGGGGTGGATGAAGCGTGGTGAATTAGTGGGGTTGTTCATAGTTGATTAGCGTTCATGAATTAACGGTCATTTGGTTCGTGGTTTCAAACATTTTGTTTACATAGTAATTAATAAAAACAAATGGTTGGTTGACTAATGTTTTTCGTAGGGGTTGAAACCACCAACCAGTTTTTGATGATGGTTAATGGTATTTGCTGATGATGATGATGATGGTGATGATGATGATGATGATGATGATGATGATGATGATGATGATTAGTGGTTATTGATGATGATTCCTGGTTCTTGATAATGGTTAGGGGCTACTGATGACGATGAATGGTGATTCACCATGATGAATGATGATTAATGATGGTTGGTTGGTGATGCTTAATGGTAGTTGGTCAATGTTGATTCATGATGGTTGCTCAATGATGATTCATGACGGTTGGTTAAGGATGGTTAATGATGATAAGTTCATGATGTTTAAGGGTTGCCCGTTTCAACACAATGGTAAAGTAACGGTTTGAAGATGAAGCATTGTCAAATAGCGCTCAATACTGGCTTGTTAATTGTGACAGTCAAGATGAGTCACGTGTAAAATAATGGCTAAGCAACGATGAAGGTTTATCTATTTCAAAGCCAAATATATAGTGATTAGGTAACGGCACTGATTGAAAATGCCCATCTTTTAGTGGTCGAAAATGTGAAAATCACCATGTGAAACCGTCATGAACCACCATCATTGAACAACATCATCCTCCTCGTCGTGGTCGTGGTGGTCGTGGTCGTGGTCGTCATTCACCACCAGCGCGACCCAGGTTGGGCAGCCATCGACCAAGAGCTGCAGAAAACCTTTGGGGAGGAGCTGGAGGGGAGGCGAAGCGTAGAAACCATGGGAGGTGGTTCGGTGGTTCATGGTGAACCCATTGTGGTTGAATGATGATTAAAACTGACGATTTATGATGGTTTAGTGGCTAAAAATGACGATTTATGACAGTTAAGTGGCAGTGATTCATCCTGGATTTCATGATGGTTTATGATGAGCCTGTGCTGATTGAATGTTGACGGTTAAATGATGATGATCACGTGAGTTTGGTTGATGATCAATTGTGGTTCATGATTGTGGTGGTGGCTAATGGTGAATCAAATATGGTTGAGACTGTTTTTGATTGCTGATGATGCTTGATGACAGTGCAAAAATAATGATTTGTAATGATACCAGTGTTGTTTGATGTGGTGGTTTGTGACAGTGATTAATGATGGATAATAAGGGTTGATGATACTCAGTAATTAACAGTTGATATCAATTCTTGATGACGGTTGAGGAATGTTTGATCAATGGCTGGCTGAGGGTTCTTCACTGACTGTTGATAATGATTAATGATGGGAAATTGATGCCAATGCTGTTAATTGATGCTTTATTATTTGATGATGGTAACCGATAGTAGTAGCAGTAGTATAATGATGCTTCATGATGCAATTGATAGTGGGTAAGTGATGTTGTAGAAAAGTTGTGCCAATGGTTTCTTGTGGTCGGAGTCTTGCCCAATGCGGCTTTGGATAGAACGGAGGTGCCTGATGAGAATGGTCTCTCGCAGCCATTGCCAGCAGTCTTTGTTGTGTCTTGTGGATAGCAGTGGTTCACAGAGGTAAACACTGAAAAGTACATGTTTAGCAACAAACCATCATGAAACCACTGGTGCACGTGGGGCATGAGCAACAGGGATGCAGCTACAACAATACCGGCGTAAAGAAGCAACAACCACCAAGGGGTGATTGGTTCATAGGGTGTTGCTTGATACCCTCGAGTTGTATCCCTACAACATGACAACCACGCCATGCGACCGCTCAGGAGTCCTTTTCCATGCTGGATCTTGGAAGCTGTAGCGGTTTCTTCAGCTTGCAGGTGCAGAGATGGGCGATTGAGACAATGTTTCACCAGCAGATCAAAGCGGTATAGCAATTACACCGGCTTATCAATGCTTGTCAGCAGTTTACAGTGCGTAGAAAGTGGTTGAATGTTTTACCATGGAGTTGGCTGGCCACGCTGAGGGCCAGTCAACGTTATCATATATCCTTACTGTTGTTGCCTATTTCGGGGATGTCCAACGACTAATTTTTATTGTTGGATAGAGTCGTGCAGCAAGCGATACCACGCATAGTTACTGCAACACTTTGCAACATGGAAGGAGACCTGCTCAGTTTAAGGATAGCATGTATCCGCAATGTCACCAATGTCGAGCAAAGAAACGCCTAGTTGATTGGCGGTTCCAAAAATGATGTCAGGTAGAACAATTTCCCAGTTTCATCAGGTTGGTTGATCATGGCTACTGATGCATACCCATGAACCAAGGACAAAAAGGTTACTCCGTGATCAAGGGTTAATGTATGTCATGGTTAACTCATGGTGTGAACCCGGGTGATTAATCAATGGATCAAGGTGAACGCCGCGTTGGTTTTTTACCATGATTCCTTTCCAGCAGCTGGGATGTTATCATAACTGGCAGCACAATACGCGGATGTTGATAAACACAATTCGTTCCAACAGATAAGATGCAAAATACTGTGCCACAACAATCGTTTCAGCCATGCACTGCCAAGACTTCGTGCAATTTTGGTACGAAGATTGAAATACCGACTGTCCATGATAAATTGATGTGAATTATCAATTGACACCAATGATGATCGATTTACATCGATTTATACCAATGATGATTGATAAATTGTATGCTCCAACAGTGGTCAGGTGTGGTTTACACCAATGATAAACGATTTAGACCCATGATCGATGAATTTCTGCTCCAACAGTGGTGGAGCGGTGTGGAGCGGTCACGTCGTGCGACTCGGTCGTGAAGAGGCTGCGGTGGCCTATCCCAATGCAAGCGTGGTGGGACTCGAGGGCTCAGTGCCTGGGAGAAGCCGCCATGTGTTTGTTGGCCAAGGTTGGTTCAGTTAGGCTTGGTTCAGCTTGGTTGAGGTTGGTTAGGGTTGGCTGAGGTTGGTTAGGGTTGGCTGAGGTTGGTTGAGGTTGATTTGGGTTGGTTAAGATTGATGAATAAGCACTAACTGTGCGGCAATCATGGGGGTCTACCATTGTGAACCAACTAGAACTGGTTGGTTGGTTTGGTTGCTTAGTAGCCATGAAAAACCAGTAATATAACCATATATCACTGACACTATGGAGGTGTCAACTGGAATTTGTTAGTGGTTGGTGAGTTGGCTTGGCAATGCAATGCCGGATAACTGAATTGACCAGCGTGCAATGCTTGAGATCCTGCAATTTTCACTCCGGTAATCGCTTGCTGGACCTACAGTTAAGTAATCTACTTGCATGCTGGATTAACCATTGCTACGTTACACGAGGCTAGCAGCAAATGGAACTGTGGGTTGATAATTTGGCAAAGTTCTTCGCTAGAAACCCCAACAATGAAATCAACGATGCTACCAAAAAGATCGAAGATTCCTGGAGACTGCGATGGATTTCCGATAGCAGGCTGCATCATGAGGAACCGGGAGGAACCACAGTTGAATGATTGACCATAGATATATATTGGAGGAGCCATTGGAGCGGAGATCACAATTTGGGTGCGCGGGGTGCGTGGAATCTCGAAAACCTGTCGCTGTTGAATGATAGTTAGTCCGGAGGAACTACCCAATTGAATTGCAATTCTTAGGATAATTCCGAGGAAGTAGAAGTATTATATATATTAATACTTGGGAATTTGTTGACTAAATATTACAGACGTGGTGAACCGGTCATTATGTTACTATCCCAAACAAGGATGAATTTGCCAATAGGAACGATAGCAGTTGAAAACTCAGGACAAATGGGGATACAGATAAGCTTCCGACATGAAATCTTTGGTATGCATCATTGGAGGTTCCGGTCAAACAAGATGCAACCAAACTTGCTTCAGAAGGACATCATCAAAAATTGTTGGACATGTGTGACAGTAGCCAACAGCCGATATGACATCAGTTCTTGACCGGTTGGAAGGTTGGTTTGGCTGGTGGCTCCGGACCGATCAAGACGAGCGTTTTTGCACGTGTAATTCTGCTTGTAACAGCGCGTTTATGTGCATTTTACCACACTGCGCGCAGGGTTTCGTAGACGTCGCATGTTTGGGTCTGGGGGATGGGGTTGGGTGGGGCATGTTGACGTTCGTTGTCACGCATCATGGTGACGTTCCGACTTCGGTGTTCATGCATGAGGTCTGACGTTCTTGAGGTTCTTGCACCCGTCACAGCATCTTGCCCACACTGCGCGCAGGGTTTCGTGACGTCGCATGTTTGGGTCTGGGGGATGGGGTTGGGTGGGGCATGTTGACGTTCGTTGTCACGCATCATGGTGACGTTCCGACTACGGTGTTCATGCATGAGGTCTGACGTTCTTGAGGTTCTTGCACCCGTCACAGCATCTTGCTTCGTTGTGGGTTAGGGTCTGGGGGATGGGGTTGGATGGGGCATGTTGACGTTCGTTGTCACGCATCATGGTCACGTTCAGACTTCCGTGTTCATGCACCATGCTTGAGGGTCCGGAGCCATCAAATAGTCTGTAGCGGTTCAAATCCATAGGTTTGATGTTCACTTGACAATTGTTGCACTAGGTTCGAAGTAAATGGGAAGTTGATGATCTGATGTTGGTTGACAATGTGTTGTTTTAATTCTTTGCTCACCAGTATGAAGACCTTTATACCAGTATCCAAGTACTTTTTGGTTTATATCCACATGGCCAGGCACGGCATTGACGAAATGACGCCAGTGCAAAAGCTGCCTCTGGGAAAATTCTTTGCCGGCCAAAAAAAAAACATTGGCCAAATTAAGTGCCAAGAAAAAGCCGTGTGCAAAGTTCACACCGGGTGGCAGAAAAGTCCAGCTGGTGGGAGGGGAAAACAGAGCAGAAGCTCTGGTGTCTTCTGTGAAGCAGTCTCTTCGAAGAACCAACCTGTTGGGACGCTCACATCCTATCAGCATGCATGTGGATATGCTCTACTCCCGGTTCGTTTCCCAGAAGCCTGGCTTGCTGCAAGTGCTGCTCGCCTTGCGAATGTGCAGAGAGGCCAGACTTGGACAGATGGGAGCGAACCCAAAGAGTTTCCTCAAAATTGAGGACGACAACGCATGGCTGTGGCACTAGGGAAAAATCAAGGCGGGCGCTCGTCCTGAGGGGTCCGGAGCGCTGGTTGACTTAACAGGCCTCGGATATCGCCACCCAACAACTATGGGCCCGCAGGTCAGGCCAGAGCAAACCAGCCGAAAGATTTTTCACGCTTTGTTCAAATCCCATTTTTCTAGACAATCAGTTCTTTTAACCCCAATATTTTTTTTCATAAGAGCCACCAAAACCATTCTACACCTGCTATTCCTTGGCTCCCTTGGGCTTCCCCATGAGGCTAGCAAAGGAGGCACGTAGGAAAATGCAGTTTGAATTGCTGATGGTGGTTGATTGTGGTTGAATATCAAGAATGCTATTGCCTCAACCATTGCTTCATTTTCATGAGTAAATTACAAGAATGATAATGAACAATCAGGAACATGACTATTTCATGATTGCATCATCTATATGATTGTCGATGATGAAGATATGATACTTGTCCGAAAGAGATCATTGAAATATGATCACAAAGAGCCTCTTGATAACCATGGTGGTCATCCTTGTTTTCAGGGTTAGGGATCAGGGAGTTACTTTGAGATCTGGGAGATGAATGAAAGCATGTGAAGATACAAACAAGCTGAGGATATCATTCAACCCCCCAGGATACCCAATCGCCAGGGTACCTAGTGCAAGTTTATATCCGATATAGTTGTAATCGTATTTGCAGATTAATGATATCAACTAGTATCAGAACCAGATTGATATACAAATTCACTATCTAGCATAACCCTAATAAGTATATCCACATGGTTGAAGCTCCGGCATCTATTTTGTGGCCACTATTATAAACCACGCTTAGTATACAAATATGGGCCAGTATAGAGGCAGATGTTCAACGTATTATCCATCATTGACACACCAATGTGTTCCATGGCCGGTACCACTATAATCATTATCTACCACGTGATGTTCGTAATCATCTACCATTTCAATCATTATCTACAATTATAATCGCTATTGCAATTTTTGTTATATCCTTAAAATCATTGTAGTAATAGCAATAATCATTATCATCACCTTCTACCCGTTGCAATATCTACCGCTGTATCTCGCTTGCTATACACGCCGAGGTTGGCATTGGTAACGGCACCATTGGGGTGGACGGTTCCCAGGAGAGGAAAAACGGGTCGCACCTGGTGGGGCAAGTTGAATGAGTTGAATGGTGATGACACAGATCCCTATGGTGGTTTCTCAAGCCATAGGGAACCCCCAAATCATCCTTTATTAAGCATGGGTTCTAATATAGTGTAGGGGATAATCACCAACAATAGTGGGTTCTAATGTAATGTTTGATAGTAGGGGGAATAATCACCAACAATAGTTGGTTTGCTGAAGTTATGATAGTTGACACAGTATCCAATCAGATAGCAGGTCACCGTGCTTAGCAAAACTAGCCGGTTATGGGTAATCATGATATTGACCAGTACTATTGTTGGCATCCGGTCGCTTGTGGTTTGGAATCATCATCGTACTGATACTGGATGCTTTCCGAACAGTGCTGCTGACATGGAACCTGGTTATCATGAATAGTGTCCTGGCTTTATTTGTACAGTCAAAATGCTGATACTGGTAGGGTGTCCAGATTGAGAAAAAACGGGTTAGGTGTACCGGTTCAAGACAGTTCTCCGTTGATATTTTTGTATACACATTTTTGCACACTGTTTATGGAGCACTAACGATTGATCAGAACCCATTTTCAAAATGAAGAGAAATGTGTCATATTTCAATGTTTCAATATATATATATATATATATATATGTATATTTGTTTATTTATTGTTTGATATAGTCGCTAAGAACCTATTTGCCGGCAATCCTCGGGGAAACCTTCCCCACTTGCTAAATGACAAGGAGAAAATCATTGAGACCAAGGGCATTCAAACTCACCTCAACTGGATCCAGCGATTGTGTCTCGGCTGGTGCGTTCGCCTTGAAGAAGGCCACAAATTTGAACCATTTTGCTTGGCGATCCTCCGCTTCTGTTGGTTTCTGTTCTTTGCCCTTTGCTTTCCGAGAATAGAAAGGCTGGTTGAAAGATGTTGAAAAAGATGTTGCAAAGAGGCAAACCTTTTTTTGTCACCAAAAGCCTTTGGATGCTGTGGACGCTCAAATTTAGGGGCATCAGCTGAAACCAAGTATCGCTCAGTACGTAGCAAGCACTCAGGAAACATCAGGACTATCACAGTGTTTGTTTGTTGTTCGTTGGGAGCGGGTGGCTTTCTAGCTGAAAACCATTGTTAACAAGCAATTGTAAACCAGTATCAGCCATGTTTATTCACTAGTATTTCTCGTCAGTAATGAACTATTTCGATCTAACCACTCATCATCCGCAGTAGGTGACTATGAATGATTAACCATCATCAACCAAAGTGCTATGCACCACTACTAACCACTATGAACCACTACTAACCACCATTAACCACTACTAACCACTATTAACCACTACTAACCACTATAAACCACTATTAACCACTATTAACCACTATAAACCACTATTAACTAGTCCGTACTATTAACCATAGCATAGCACTAGTTAGTAACCAGCTGGTTGTGGTTGCGGTTTAGTTCCATGCATTCTCAGGAACCTGAGCAACTGCCTCGTGGCGCCCGACGTTTGGGACTTCGACAAGGCGGAAATGATTTAGGGGTACCACTATTTTGAGAAACACGCACATAGTTGTTAGTTGTTTGACAATAGTCGGGTATTTGAAGCTCAAGCATAAGGTCATGATGATTAACCAGTAGATATTAGATACATTATTATTAGTGGTTAACCATGAATCATTGTTTTTGATAGTGGGTTTGTCTAAGGATTATTTAGATATGTTGTTTAGAGCGTAAAACCAGTAGGTTTTCTAAGGGTTGAGCATGGGTTATATAGAATAGTTTAACAAATGTAATCAATTTTTATTTGATACCATGATAGTCGTATCATGGTATCGTATGGTAATCTTAATAGTAGATGTCATGATGGATAATCCGTAGATGCCAATAGTAGTTCCCTATCATTAGTTGATAGTAATCATAGCTAACCAATGGTATGGTGCAGCTGGTTGATGATGATGATGATGATGATGATGATTGGTGGCCAATGGGAACCTGTAGATACCCTACTATTGTTGGTCACAATCACTTCAGTAAACCATTCGTTAAGCATGGGTGTTGATCATCGTCACCATCACCATCATCAATCATCCATGATCATGATAGCTACGATCTAGTACTGTTGGATATACCCCTGTCGTTGCTGGTTAGTGCTGTTATTGACCCATGCACCAGCCGTCATCCATCAGCTGCCTATCCAGCCCCCAGCACTGGTTTCCAACGCTACGATTCGCGTTTTGCTACTGATTGCTTAAGCTGTGGATTCACGTCGACCCCAACATCACAACTGACCAACACCGGTACTGGTAGCAGCTGTTCACCACCATGGTCGCCCTTCTCACCTGCACCATGACATGCCGTCGCTGTCGTTGCTAACCGACCGTGCTGCGCAGGTCTTGTCCTTGGCTTCCAAAGAGGCGTACCTTTGCGACGCGATGCTCTTGCTCTCGGTGGTCGCCTGGCAGCGCAAGGGGCGTCGATGTGAGCGTGGAAGCACTGCTTGACACCTGGAACTCCAGTCATAGCTGGGTGGATTACAGCTATGAACTTGGCTTTTTTGGGATATGATTTTTCGCCACTAGAAGTTTAACTTTTAGCAAAGGATCTAAAAGCCACCAAGATAGTTCTATGATGTTCTATGAGATTCTTTGTTTATCTGTGTTTCGTTGATCTCTCTGTTCTATCCACAACTGGTTAACCCACAAGTGCCTGTTCAGCTGCACAGCCCTAAGAATTGGCAAGCCTGGTTGCCAGCCCTGGTTAATCAGTTTGCTGATCAACTCATCCACCAGAGTACATGTTTAGTCAATTGCTAGTAATCATCTATCAATCAATTGCTACATCTATGAATAAGACTGATTTGAGCATTTAGTTAATATTTATTGCCCAACAATTGCTTGGATGTACAATTTTCATTTGCTAATCAATTGCGACTGTTTGGTCATGATCATCAAGACCCCCATCAACTACCATGCGAACTGATGATTTGAAGTCATGGTGCCACTGGTTCCTAATTTGAGGTCACTACCACTAGGAATCATTCTGAACCGTCATCACAAACCATTAATCTACCATGAAACATGCTTAAGCACAAGCCGTTAGCCCTGAATCCTCTTCGAGGAATGATTTGATGCGCAGCAAGGCTATGAAAAGCTTGAGGGAGGTACCACCAACGATACCATGGGCTATCAGTGCTTAGTAGCCAGGGGTGATAGCACTGAAAAGGGGATTCCAACCAGCTATCCAAATTGTGAAGGGTTGTCAAGGATGCTTCTTGAAGTTAATGGAAATGATATGTAATAGCTATTGTTAACAGCTACCAATTACAATCAACAAAAGGTTGTTCAACTGGTTATTCCAAAGGCAGCCGCGGCTTGGGAACGGCATATCCATTGCTGGTTGATTCGCGGCAATCACAGCACGTACTTGACACCCATCTTGCTCCAAGTCCATCATCACCGAGATTTATGAGCCAAAGCCACCACGTGTGAAGATCCAGATGATCATAGCTCACCAGCTTTCCTTGCGATCTTTTTGTCTCCTGCCATGAGATGTGGCCTTCAGCAATCCTCCTCTGCAAGCGCCACGAAGCCCCCAGGTCCATCACATGGACAATGTCTGGGCAGCCCAGGGTGCTGCCTGGGTGGCATGGGATGAATCAACACAGGGCACAGATAGAGTGACAGATATGCAGTGCTCTGTCAATAGGGGGAACCCGCAAAAGATAGTTGGTTTATTGAGTTTATTGATATAAATTGCTAGTACTAGATGATTTAGGGTACACTTATTTTGACAAACAACCATATAGCTTTTACCGTGCACAGGACAATCCTACAGCTGCTCTTGCGGCTAATGTGAAAAATGACGACTGTCCGTGAGGTATGCAATTCATGCAGATGCCCATCATTCGCAATGACGTCACTTCACGCCGCTACTATCCATTAAGCGATCTACTGCCCATCCCACAATCATACCTTATGACCATTAGATTTGACAGAGTTCCTCCGCGATGAAGATCTTCCAGTAGAAATTTACCTGTTCGGAAGTGCAGCTGTATTGGTGGCATCACTAAGTGTTTGGAGGATCATCTAAGCGGTGGCTCATGCTGGTGAATGACGCTTCGTAGTGGTTCCGGATGAGTGTTTCGTGATATTTCACGATGATTATAAAGGTACCCAATGATTCCTAGCCGTTGATAGGGTTGATATGAAAATAGTGGTGACTAAGGGTATTGGTGGCTGACTGGTCGTTGGTTACAATGAGGTTCTAAGTCTCAAAAATGCGCGGCACGAAGGTCGATGATGGTTGATAGTGCTTGATTAATGTGGGTCAATGATATAAATGAAGCGTATTGTCTGATTCTGCAACATGTTTATGTGTGTTCAGTAGTTGTTACCATGGGTGGCATTGTAGCGTTATCATGCATTATCCTCGATGTACCTCAGGGAAGGTACCCCCTACAAACAACTAGCTAGTGACAGAGCAGCATGGTAGCAAGTGCCACAATCAGCACAAAAACTGCGCTTGTGAACCCCGATTCGTTGTGTTGTAGCCAGGTTCATGCTGCAACATTGACCGCACTGCTTGGTGGTTTCCATTGCGGCGAGCAATGTTCACAGCTCCAACTGGATGAAGCTCACACAGTGCTTTGTGTTTTATTAAGCACCATGCTAGATAGCAAAAAGGTATTGAGATCCACCTGTTATTATGTCATCAACAGAAGAATAAGACAAGTTATGGTGATGGTGTCTATCTTACTCATTGCTGAATGCTTGGTAATGACCAGCCACTGTCGCTACCGTCGACACTTGACGCTGTTGACGGATCTCTTTCAACACGTCCGTGAACATGTCAGTGTGACCGTGGACTCCACTGCGGACGAGATCGCTTCCTGTGATGCGCAATGACAGCTGCACTGCTATTTAGGGGCTGGCTTCTTGTCCGAACATCTGGACTGTCATCCGAGATAAGGCCCACGCCTCCAGGAAGATGCTACAACGCCCATGGGCGGTTGACGAATATTTGTCATTAGTCGCCAGTGGGCTGTAAGACTTTGGTGCTGGCCGCATTAATCACATAACCAAGGGTTCGTTGGTTGCAATGGTTTACCAACGGATGTTAATGTTGGTGAATATCGCGTGTTAATGGTGCTTAATACATTTTATGATTTTGATACTAGCAACCAAGCAGGATTAGTACTAGCAACCAGTGTATGTATTCTAGAATCCTACACGACAACAGGCGTCATTTTCGGCATCCGAACTCATACCACGATGGCCATCACTAAGCACCATGATGCCCTCATTTTTGCCATCACTGAGGATGATGACCATTACTCAGCATCACTAAGCATCAACTACAGAAGATAAGCCATCATCGAACCAGTGAACCATCATTCTTGCCACCACCAACCATCCCTAGCCATCACCCACCATCAGCGCATCAAAGCTGCAGCCGCAGCTGCACTCGTTTCGAGGTGTCCTTTGAGCAATACGCCAGCAAAGGCTTGAGCCGCGTCGAGGCGGCATAGGGGGCTCCGGTGGACACCCATGGTGGACGTTGGCAGTCATGAGCTTGATGAAGTTGATGATGAGGTCAATGGTGGTGATCTTCATGATGGTGGTGGTGGTGATGATGTTGATGATGTGTTCGGCTTTTGGTGCTGCTGACCGTGGTTGATGCTGCGTTTCCTTCCCAACATTTTGGTGGTCTAAGGGGTTCGAGATTATGTGGTTTGATGTTGGTGAATCACGGTCAAGTTTGCGGGCGACATTCAGAAGCGATGACTTGGTTTTCTGATGTTTTTCTTCCTCTTGATTGTTGGACCCTACTTCCACCTATCCGATCACAACCGCAATGATGAGCCAGAAGAATCAAGAGTACTTACCCAAGTAACAATGAGATCGCCGCAGCATCCTCGCAACATCGCGCCGGAATCAATGTCTTTCAAGCAGCTGGACTGGAAGATCAAGCAGAGCTATGGGAAAGTCATGGCGCTTCGTAGTGCTTAGTAGATCTTGATAGTAGTTAATCAATGGTTGGATATAACGATTCTTAACGCTTATCAAACATGGTTGCCAGTAACCATCAGCCATTATTAGTTCATTATAAGATAGTGAGCACAACCCTTCGTAGTTGCTAATAGTTGTATAATCAGCTGCTTAGTAAGTAGTCGTCGTCGTTGTAGTTGGTGATGGTGAATCAGCTGGTTGATGAACCGGGGTTCACTGATGCCACAGTATCAACAAGATGTATCTGGTTGGTGGTTTGATTGACAGTGTTTATCTTCCCTGGAACTTATTACTGAATGGTTGGTTGACAAGCATATTTTTCATAGGGGTGGTTCAACCACCAACCAGGTATGGTTGACAAGAGTCAAGAACACTTAAATGCCTCGAAAGAATGCATGGGTAATGATGCTTGCTCCCCTGGTAGTAGGGAATGACAAGTAACCATTACGAATAGTGTTGTTTGAGAATTGTCGAAGCATCTTCGTTTGAAAGCTGGTGGATTGAGTACTATCGGTTAACAGCAAGATAGAGCAGTTGTTTAATCGATCTTTCCGTGTGCAACGCAGAGTTGAACCATCAGTGTTAGCCACTTTATTAGCCATCATGAAGCATTATATCAACTGTTTCTAAGCATCATTGTGGTTAATGATCCAACCATGAATTTACCATAATTTCTTATTATTGTTTATAAGCAAATCTAACCATAAACTCATCATAAGCCCAAACACATCATTGTTCCCTTGCATCGAACCATAAGCCCCAAGACATTGTGTGCACAATTCGCCATGCCGTCCTGTGTTCAAAACGCGCCTTTGTATCACGAGGCACCAGCGAATCAGTCGATGGGAGTCGGTGAAATTTGGATTCTGAGTCAGTCAATGGGTTAAGTGGTGGTTTCTCAAGCCATAGGGAACCCTCAAAATGGTTGGTTTATTACTATCAATGGTTACTATTGGATGATAAGTGGGGGTACCCTATTTTGAGAAACCCCCAAGTGGTAGTAAGTATCATTTCATCACTAATGTATCAATAGTTAAGAGGTCAACTCTGATAGGGTGGAAGACATCTTCTATGATTGATATCAACCATCAACAGGGGTTCCATGAACTGGTTCACAACTAATGACTGTGAATAGTTCAACTGTCAACCATCCAGGATTATAAAACAGTTACTTTATCAACTTACATCGAACAGCAAAATTGAGCACTAGTGGTGCAGTACCGAAATTTCACCCACATGAGCAACCATAAACAGCTCACCAACAGCACCAGCAACCATTGGTTAGCATTCTTAAGCCATGAATCTCTCCCACTGGGTGTTGAACCATAGTCCATCAGCAGCAGAAATTTTCTCCAACCAAAACGGGGTCATGTAGGCATCACGACTGGTTGCTGTCCGTAGTTTCACGTGTGTCCACGGCCTGGTCATGACTCGGTACTAAATCTGATGGCTCACGACTAACAATGGTCAATCAACCAGGAGGAACCAGTACAGAGATATACTAGGAGGATTGTAGCACCAGGTATTACCAACAATCGTGCTGAGCCGTCAGTCATCACAGTTGGCCAACTTGTTTACCATCGAAACAGCATTTCTTGTGATCATTATTTGAGAAAGAACCAAGACTTAAGAGAAGCATCATGCCTTCCCCCTGCCCCTCCTCCTTCAGATGTTGCTGTTCTTGTTTGGCGGTGGTTGCGGCAATTGAGTCAACCAACATACACGCGCCCAGAATCACGTACATACATACATTGCATTACATTGCACTACATTACATGACATGACACGACGTTACAGTACAGTACAGTACAGCACAGTACAGTACGGTACAGTACGGTACGGTACATTACATTACATTACACTACACTACACTACACTACATTGCATTACATTGCATTACATACATTACTTTACATGACATTACACGACATTACATGACATTACTTTACATTACCTTACATCACATTGCACTACACTACATTACATTGCGTTGCATTGCATTGCATTACATTAATTACTGTACTTGACATGAGCTGCAGCCAATATTTACTCCATCATGTTTAGTATTCGGAGGGTCGTGGGTTTCAGAAATGAGCTTAAAAGCCGAAAAACCACAATACACACACCAAACAACGATAATAATCTGAAGTGCCTAAAACCTGAAAAACGATAATACACTCACCAAATCCAAATGACCTTGAGCCACACATTAAATATTGACCGTCGCTCACATAGATAGATAGATGGATAGATAGATAGATAGATAGATGGATACATACATTCATACATGCATGCATGCATACATCCATACGCACATACGCACATACATACTAGAAGGATTTGGCGCATGACCAAAGCCATTTTTGTTACCAGGTATTTCTCAACCAAACAACCTGACAGCCGTCGGAACCTCAGAAGAAGTGGAGAGACCAAAGAGATATCGGTGCAGTTGGCTGGTCAGAGCCATGTCAAAGAGTTTATCAATAAGCATCAGCAAGGGTTTGCTTAACCGGCTGGTGGCTTCAAACATTTTTCCCGAATGGTTTGGAACAAAAACCCTGGAGTCGATGAATTGACGTTTGTGACCGGTGAGAGGGGTTAGAGAACCCCCGGGGAAGGGTCCGGACAAGGGCAGAGAGACAGTCCATTGGGTTTGTCCAGAAATGACGTGCCTTCTATTAATCAAAGAATGGTGAGGGTAGGGTAGGCAATTAGGTTGCACGGCATTTTTGGACAAACCGTTACAATGACAGATCGATACAGATACATAGTTTTCGATTTACATGTACAGACTAAAACATTGTTTTGTATCACAAGAAGGAAACGACTCGGAGCGAATTGGGGTCCAATTACGCGCACCCTTAAAATTTCAAGAGCGCAGAATTAGTCAGGCTTAAGGAGCACCACCAACAGCAATAGTGGAAGAGCGTGCCGCTTTTCAAGATATTTACAAATGATTACGTTTGGAAAAGCACTTGCATCCCTTCTCGCTCCTATGGACCCTTTCTTGTGGGTTTACAACCACGCGGAAAATGATGTACAAACATAGCGAGCTAGTTCCAAAACAATTTCGGACTTCTATGGAAAATGACTCTCTCTCTCTCTCTCTGAAAATACGGCCTTCAACCAAAGAAGGTGCGCACGGACGTTCAATGACAAAATTCACGTTGAAAAGGTGAGCAAGGACAGCAACAACGCAGCACAAACATTGAAGCGGCAAATGCGCCAATCACATGAACACCATGTGCCCCAAACCAACCTGCCACATATTCAAACGAAAAAGCACACTCAGGAATTTGTGGATTGTAAGGTTGGTTTGTTTTGTCACTTCTTTCGACATCACGAGGAGCTACATTGAGGCAAGACATAGGTCGGACGAGCCGATTTGAATTTTCGTTGCCGCAATGTTTTTTTTTTTCCGGCACAATTCATGTTTAATTTGCAAATGCTGATGAAAATATCGCATTCGCATGGCTGTGAAGCAATCAAGGCGAGGGATGTCGGACAACACTGGCACGAGTGAACCTCCTGAATGTGAGCGACCTGGTTGATGCTCGAGGGTTACTACACCGACCATGTCCAACAACGAGTTGAGTAACTCCTAAGGAGTTGGGTTTTGTTAAGAACTTCCGAGTAGCATCCAATTATGGAGTTCAGAAATATCCACTGGTTAGGTTTGGCTTGACGATGGATGACATGAATCTGCCCCAGATCAATTCAACGAACCTTTACTGTGACCTGGGTGCATTCCTCCAACAAAGACTATATTTGTGTAACCGTGTACTCATGGTCAACGCGTGGTTAATGAATGTTAATGATGGTTAGCGTTAGGTGACGCTGATGACGGTTAATGCTGCTCAGTCTGCTCAGTGGTTGCTGACAAAAGTACACCCTTTACATTTCTACATTGACTGCATGTTCTTATTTCGACACGGCCCGCCAATAGAAAGGAACCGTGTTATTTTGTTTGTTTCACGCAGCCGTGTGTTTCTCAGCCACCGCACGCCGCGTTCGTTCGGGTCATCGGAAAACGTAAAGAAGATTTGTGTCTCATGGCAGTGATGGCGGCAGGGGTTGGGGACGGTTGGAGTATCAGAAAATGAGCCCAAGTGGTTGTGGGCCCACTTTCCAACCGTTCATTTAGTCCAAACATTGAGGGTATGTTCACCAGGGGTATGGGGTATGGACCCACCGTCAAATGATGGTTTGTGATGGTTGATGCTGGTTGGTGATGGCTGGGAACGGTTGATGATGGCTAGGTATGGCTGATGGTTTGGTCCATGATGGTTTAGAATGCTTCGAAATTGTTCACAATCATTGCCTAAAAGCATCATCACTTTCGATGATACCACAGGGCCCAAAAAGTCATCTCAGTCATGCGTGACTCGGAGTGGTTTTTGCGCACTAGGAGTTGTGTGCTGTGTTGTCGTCATCCAAAAATTTGTGGAGGTGCACCAACCAATTGGCGGGGCTAAAGATTGAACACAAGCAAATGTTTTCGGGCGAATGAAAAACTCGGGAGCCTCGATTATAGGGGGCCCCACAAGAGAGTTACCACGGATAAATGTCTGGCATCAAGTTTGCTTGCGAGACATGGGAGCATGAATCAAGCAGTACCAGCATGGCAGCATGCCGCGCGGCGATCAAAACACACAGTTCCGTTTCCATCAAAGAACCATTACTCATCCACCGTTGTCAGTCAAGCATCGGTTATCAACCACTATAATTAAATGACCCAGTCATAAACTTCAACGTCAACCTCAACATCAACCAAAACACCAGCCTTAGCATCAACCTCAACATCAACCTCAACACCTACGTCATCATCAAGCCGAATCAGGCCTTAATATCAAGCTGGCCAATGGGCTGACGCAAGGATCATGGCGCAGACTCAGATTGCTCAGACGGAGACCCTGAGGCTTGACAGCGCCACAGAAGACGATTGCCATGGCGAGTGCCAACAACAAGATGATGAATGATGGTGATATCATGATGGCTAGTAATCCTGCTTCAAATTTGCCTTATAATGGCTACAATATCCGGGTCATCATCATGACTAAAGATCATGGTGACATCATGATTGGCCAACCATCCTGGTTATTGATTGTCCATCATGATGGTTCATAGTTGTCAGATCGTTTCAAGGCTGATGGTTGTAGTGGTTCATAAGATGGTTTTCTTGATGATAGATAATCCTGGCCAGTACTTGTTTAGTAGTTGTACTGATGATCAATGATCATATAATGGTCAATGATGCTTAGAATTGAATCATTCATAGTCCAGGTCAAGGGCGAAAAGAACTGTCATGACCATTATTAGCCGTCATAATGGCTGTACTGATGATGCTAAGAATGCTGGCTGGTGGCTATAACCGTTCATGACATCACTTGCCAAAATAGTAGCTCTGTGGCATGTGCTGGTGGATAACTATAACAAGCATCATGGCTATAACCATTCATAATCATGTGATTGATGGTCCTCAAAATTGATGTTTGCAGTGTTGACCCCATGCCCACAGATGATTCCGAGATTTGCAGGACCTGCGCTCTGGCGTTCCAGCACTGCTTGACGGATAGTTAAGAAGTCCAAGTGGCTCATGACTAAACAGACTTTGTTAGCCGAGTTTCATGCTGATGACGTTCGCGGATTTAAAGAAATGGGGTATAAATCGGTATAAATCATCAGTATCAATAACATAACTGTATTGAAGCAAATAAGAACAGCCTTCAGCTTGCCGAAGTCCGCGTTGGTGATCCTGTACCAATCGCTGCTGTTGCCTCGACTCGCCAGGTTCACCCGCTTGTGCAAGTACTGGAGCATCAACCGCTGCAACATGGGCCACTGGGCGAATGGCCAACTCGTTGATAGGTTAAGTCACCGGTGACGCCGACACCATAGGAGTGAACACAATAGCGGACTATCCAATAGATGCTATTTTACTTAGTATTTTATAGGTTTTTATATGCTATTCATTTGTTTATCTATTCTATAGATGCTACATATGCTTTATCACCTTTATATGTTTCGTTTCAACAATGCATATGCTACATGTTTGATCAGTTCTGATCATCTATGGTGTATGATCCCATGCGACTATCTACTCATCAATGGTTGCCCGGTTGGGATTGCGACGAGATGAAGCGGGGATTGTGGTGGTTTTTTAGCCCGATTGATCGCTACAGGGCCCCCAACCGCGGCTGGAGCTGTTGGTTTGCAACTAATTCAACTAGGGTGAATTCTACCGCTAACTCACTAGGGGGCCCACCTTGTGACATTGATTCATCTCTTCGATAAAAAATGCCACTGATAATCGTCCACCATTCACGCAAAGTATTTGTACAAATACGAACCATAAACAACTAGTTGGTTTTTCGCTATAGTTGCGGCTATCAACAACTGGTTCATATGGCCTCATAAGCATTAACAAAGCATAAGCCATTGAACCAACGACGGCTGAGGTGCCAACTGCAACTTTGCGCATGACACTCGTGACTGGGCAAAAAGGAGGGAGAGAATGCATATGTATTTGCAAACAAACACATAGATATGGCTATGGGTCGATAGTAACCATCAATAACGGCTTCTGAATACCAACCAAATCATAGGAAAACAATGGCTAATGATAGGGGAACCAGGGGTACAGGGTTTTCACCCACAGCCATATATGTATTGATTGGTTCGTAGATGGATAGAGTAGAGACAGTAGAGACAGTAGATGGAGTAGATAGACTAGATCAGTAGACACCAGAGATACAGCGGATGGATGGATGGATGGATGGATGGATGGATGGATGGATGGATGGATGGAT
>VSDK01001111.1:141737-161737 GCA_009767595.1 Symbiodinium kawagutii | reverse complement strand
TTCCCTATCGAAAAGAATGGTTGATTGATTGATTCGTATTTTGAGGATGGCGCAACCAACCAGGCAGCTATGCACAGCTGGTGGCCAAGTGCACCTCCCATGCCCTGCCGTCAGAATCTCAGCGGCTTCAAAGACGACGCTTCGACTCTGGGCTATCTCTCGGATAGCACCAGCACTGCAGCCCTGCACCTCGGCACCGAAGGGGAAATCATGGGATGATTGGACCATGGTGATTTCAAGGGGTTGACGGTTGTTCTTGGACTATTTGTTTTTGGTGTGTCTATGCATGTAGATATAGTGTGTGTGTGTGCGTGATTGATGGGAATGTATTCATTTCTACAAACTTGTGTATATGAATATGTTTGCATGTATGTAAATTTGTTTGTCGATTATGCTGCGCGTATTTTTCATCCACTCGATAAGTACGCATGCAAAAGTGTAACAATCGTATGATCGATGTTCTTTGTTGTTGATTCTCAATGGGAGACGGTCACTCAACGGATTAGGAGGAAGCTCGACCCCCCTTTATAACAATACTTGCTTGTGCATCCTGGCAACAAGTGTGCAGGATGGAACCTCTGCAGGCTTCACGGTTATATCCAAGGGAACCATCGCCGGAAACCTCTGAAGTTTGTCCACGGATCCCACTGGAAGCCACAAATCACGGGCGGGTCATCCAAGCTGTGGCGGGCTGGTGATGGCACCTGATGGCTGGGGATTCCATGAACCACTCAGTGTGTTACTTGTCCCGCCAGCGAAGTTCACCCATGGTACCGAAAACGCTGCTGTTGAAGTAAATTGCCCTCTGCTTCCAGTTGTGCACCAGCGGGGTTCAGGGGTGATTTATCTTGTCTTTTTCCTGAAGAATCATCTGTAGTTGCATATCTCCAACAGCGAGAATTAGACGACTGTTGCATTGGAATCAATACTGATTACAATGGCGATCAAAGTCAATGCTGATCCCAGTTACAATCAATATTCGCTGGCTGATTTTTCGTGGTACAGTTGTTGTAGGGCTATAGGGTATATATACTATTATCAACCATTTATATTGGTTATATTTGCTAATTCACCACTATCAACCACGTTTATTTGTTGATCTTTATTGGTAATTCCAGTTGGGCACTGACCATTTGTGAACTATTCTGTTAAGCACACAGATTCATCGAAGCATCAAGAACTGCACTTTACAGTTTATCATCGTCCATGTCGCTTGTTGCTGTTGGAGGCTGTGACTAGTTACAACGAGTAGCAGTGTCACTGAAGGGTTGTCCATGGCCATGGTGTACAATAGGTGCGCTGGTTGGTTGACCCAAGAATGATCATGGCGCCAAGTTTGGATACACCCAAAGATGATAAGCAGTTGTTGGTCAACAGAATTGATGGCGCACAATGGTTGCTTACAATAAAATGATGGCTATCCAGCCAGTAGAAGAGATATTGATGATTAATTGACTAACGACAATGATGGTTATTCATGATTAATCGATCAAAGACAGGTTCATAAAGACACGCACTAGCTGAATAGTTAGTGGCAAGTGGTTGGTAAATGACTATTACTCAATGATAAGCAATAACAGCTGCCTTTGGATCTCACATGCCCCACAGGTCCATCAGGTCGCAGCAATCCTTCAGAGATGTGGAACCTTTGTCTCCTCAGTCGATGGGATCGGCGTCTTGGCACACTAAAGTTGCGAATGATGACAAATGGTTAGTGGTTTACCAATGGTTGACCAAAGGTTAATGAACGTTTGACCAATGGTTAATGTTTGGTTAAGTAATGGTTAACCAATGGGAAACTCATGGTTGGCTCAGGCGATTAGGAGTTGTGAGTGGTGCACTAATGGTTGGTTTATCAATGATTAATGATGCTTCGTTTCTAGCTAATTGATGGTTGTTGGTTGGTTGATGGTAGGTAAATGCTTGATGGTTACCCTCTGGTGATCCCTAACCTGGCAAGAGAAAATTACCAGTTTTGGCGGGTGACTCTCGGATTTTTTTTGGCCGCAAATAGTGGCCTTTTCCATTGAAAAGGTTAGCATATCAGAGGGTAGCTAATGCTAGTTTACAATTAACTAATAGCTAATTCATGGTCAATTTATGGTCGAATTAATTGATTTATCTGCGTCAGCTAAAATAGATAATTCATGGTTGAATATTGATTTATCTTTGTCAACCTGAGATTGTCAATAAGTAATGGTCCGTGTGGATTTAATGCTAACTAATAATAGCTGGATTGAACGGGATTGTTTGGATTGTTGCTACCAGATTGTTAACTAATCAATCTTCGTAGCTATTTCGACATTGAAAATTACTTGATGCTGTCAACGGTTCATCTGGCAATATCAGTTTGCTTGTTGTTGATATCGATTAGTAATGTATAGTTGAAAAATGAATGTATGATTCGTTATGTTGAAGAAGTAGTTCATGAATGATTAGCCAATGTTTCCTAGAGGTTGTCATCGCCAGTTTGCCATCACTAACTGTAGACCGTGGGAGATTATCAGCAAGCGAGTTTTGAAGGTCACCAGCTGAAGTGACACACTGCACACCATTTGGTGGTTTCTCCAGTCATAGGGGTACCCCTAGTTATCATCCAGGTCATTCATCATTTATAGTAGCAAACCAACCACAACTTCGGGGTTCCCAAACTTGCTTGAGAAACACCCGTAATATAGTTGGTATATCCCTCTATTATTGTTGGGTTATTCTCCTCTATTTATCAGCCAATATGAATGGTTATAAACCCTCTATGGACACAACATGACTCGAACGATGGCAACGCTACTTACTGTAGGTATTAATCTGCCAGGAGCACCAAGATCAATTCATGGGGCAAGGGGCATGGGCCTGGGGTTGTTCGAAAAGTTGGGTGATAATAGTGATGATATAGCAAAGGAAAAAAACATGTTTATGCCGTATCATGATCATCACCATAAACACCGAAATGTGGCTCTTATCAAACAGTTTTTCAACTCAGTATAACTGTTGATAAGGGTGGTTCGCTGAAAAATAAGCGGGCAATAGAATTGATACTTTGAAACCCTGGGAAAAGCATCAATAGTTGTTGCATTTTGCATGGTGAGCATTGAGGAAGTGTGAGTTCAGTGCCACTTCTTCACCTGTTGACCATCTCCATACGATATTCCACCACACCATCGTGTCGATCCTAGAATTCTCGAAGGGAAATGACCACCAGCGAAGGAAGGCACAAGCTGTGCTGGGAGAGTGGTTTCATGGAGAGTTGATACTCATCATTGTTAAACAGGCTGATCAACTGTTGTTCATGAGACTGGTTCAACAATGATAATCAGAAGTTAATCATGTTTATCATCGTTCATTTTGTCAAACAGTGTTGATCATCACCAACCTATTCAAGGATATTCGCCACCAAGCGTTACTAGGCATCAATATCCTTCCTGATTCATGCTTGCCACAACATTGGTGGTGGCTCCCGCTGTACTCCCCTGGTGTAGCGATGCCCATGCTTACCATTAGAAGGCGACCCTGGCACCGTTCTCATGACCTGGTGACCGCGCTGAGGTTTCCTTTTGGTTGTGAGCCATGCGCCTTTTTGTTGACCAAGCCACGGGCACTGCCAAGGGCAAAGCTCAGCACTCTCAGTGGCCAATGGGTGTTTCTCAAGTCGTAGGGGTACCCACAAATCATCCATTAATCAACCAACCATTAAGAGAACCTTTATCAGTAATAGAATCAATCAACCCACTTGGAGCTCCATTTTCCATAATCAACCAACCATTTTTTGGCTTCCCAGTTTAAAGAAACCAGCTATTGGTAAGCCATTTGGAATAGTTGGACCAGCCATGGCAGCGGTATCAGCATTTGGTGATCTCGGCTGTCAGACACTGGTGAACCCAGCGTGCATACTGCGAGGAGGATTTGCGTCAGAATCGACGTGGCAACTTGCGCCTGTTTTTGTTGATGGTTTGCTGTCCCGCAGCATCAGTACTTTCAAATCTTCTGCGGGTTGTTCGGTTTCATGCTTTGTGGTGGTTGATCTGCAAACATTGCACAATAGCAACAACTTTTTGATATCATACAGAGATTGTATACATATATGTATATGTGTTTCTATGATTATATGTATACCAATATATATATATATATATATGTGCGTCTGTGTGTGTGCGCACATGTTTTGCTCAATCACCCATAACATTTGCAAACACCATGGATACATGTATCTTTACTAGGGGCCCTAGGGGCAAATGGATAGCGGCACATTGTTTGCCATCTTGCGCATGCCGAAGGCGCCCTCATCATTACCATCCAATACCTTTTGGGGCTCCTGTTTACTGCTCCTAAGTATTCAAGCAACACGTACCCGCTACGTACCCATTGCGATCGCTGCTTGTTGCTGCTAGCAACATAAACTCATTAGTGTTGAAACTGAAAAGGCATTAAGAAGCATTGAGAAGCCTTAAGGCTTCCACGGAGCGTGTGTAGATTTCTCAGCGAAGTCTTTGTGCTTCAACGTGGGTGTGCTGTGTAGCTCGCTGTGCCCAGCTGGTCTCACATTTCCACAGAGCCACCGTCGGTGCACCTTTCTGCAGCTGCCCTGGGTGGAGTCCAGCAACTGCGCTGCAGTCGGTGCCCGAATAAATCGAGGATGGAATCGATGACCGAAGAAGTTATGAATTGGGATTTTCTATGGTTAACTATGATGGACAATGATTAATGATAGGGCAAAATAACCAACAACGGACATGAATGGACATGAATAGTTTGTTCAACATGTTTCAGCATAGTGGGTTCCAGATGTCTATCGTATTGATGATGGACAGTTGTGATCAGCTGGCTAATACGAGGGCATAGCCGAGAAGAGGACAATTGAGATGTTTGATTGCGAAGCAATCTTAAGAATCATGATCACATGTAATGCTAGCTGGTGAGAGTAGTGGCTAATCATGGTTGACTGTGCTTAAGCATGGTTGACTGTGCTTAACCATGGTTGACTGTGCTTAACCATGGTTGACTGTGGTCAATGATGATAGATAGTGCTTGCAAGGATGGGTCATGAACTACAGGTGACCATCTGACAACATGTAACAAGTGTTTAGAAGAATCATGCCTGATAATGAGAACAACTCGGTACATGTTCATGATGAAATTGTCATTCTTAATGACGGCTAATAGCGGCCAATAGCAGGCCACACTGATTGATGGCAAAGATCAAAATTAAAACTATAGAATGTCCGATACACGGAGGAAATTAACCAACAACATCAACAGCAAACTAATTATGAACAACTAATAAACTTTTAATGGTTTAGAATGATGAATGATTTACAGTTAGCAATCAATTAACATGTTAAACCAACAACATCATTAACAGTTGGTTAACAACAGTTGTGCCCATGGTTTACAATGATGAACCAAGGAATAAATGCTGACCGTTCACCATTGAAAATACCGTTGATCAACCCATCCTCGATGGGTGGCTCGTATTAATCTCAAGCTTCCGAAGAGTTGCTTGCCACCGGTGACTTTGACGAAGGGAGAGGCGGAGGGAACCACACAACGGTGGTAGATTTGCTGAGGTGATCCGCTAGCTGTTATCACCTCCCTGTGGTCGGGTATATCACCCTCGAGTTGCTTTTTGATATTCCCATCGTTGTCGGTTGTTCGCTGATTTGTGAATTTGAGGTTTAAATTTCTTGACGAGAGTGAAGTCCCAACAAAATCTCCAGTTGCCATTCTAGTTGCCAAGGTTGTTTAAGTTGAGTTGACTAGAAGCCTTTTCCCCTGCCAACATATTGACCCGCCCACACATACTCAATGTGTGGGAAATATAATACAGACTGGGTAGGAGGCACCTGAATCTGCTTGTGTGGGAATTGGTCGAGTTGATCAAATTGGTCGCATTGCTAGCAAGATCAGCTACCATTGGAACGTATGGTGTGATAGATAGAATCCAAGATCTCAGTAGGACTGTGAATCAAGCATGCCAATGAGCCAATGATTGCGACTCAAGTTTGTCTTATCACCTGTTTGAATTGATGATCAACTATAGACCGCCCATAAACCATTATAGACCGTTGTTTGCAGCACTAAGGGTCATGAATGGTCATCAACAAGTATCAGTGGCACATCAACGACTAATTATTGTTACTTAACCACTACTTGTAGGTGGCAGTAGTTAAGAACCATGATTAGTCCAGTCAACAACCATTGTTGACAAAGGTAAACAACCATGCCATGGTAAATGACCATCAACCATCATCGGGATTAGAAACCAGGGTCATTAACACGTTGACCCTGGGGTTTTTGATGATGAATAACTAGCCATTTACAACCCATCTATTAACCCTGGTCTACTAATAAGCAACAGGTTCAGCCAGCCTTTAATAGCAATCAATGAACAGGGCTCAACATGACTGACCATCAACCATCGTTAGGATCAAACCCAGCCACCGCCGCTTCCCACGTTTGGATCATGTCACCCATCTCCGCTGTCGTGACAGCCCCAGAGAAGTTCCCATGGGAGCCGCAGCATGTCCAACAGGTGACCTGGCAATGATGGCACGTGGTTTCCAAAGCTATAGGGAACCCTAAAGGTATGCAACTGATTCATTGCTACAAATGGTTCAGGATGATTAAGGGGTACCCCTAACTCAAGAAACGCTCATGTACTTATTGGACAAGAATGGTAAGTGGTTAGACAAGAATATGACAAGATGGGAAATAAGACTACTGCAATCATGTTATGATGCTCAAGAATTAATTGTTTGTAGTTAAGATTTGTTTGATGACTGATTTTGATCATTTGATTCAGGTAAATAGTGGTTACACATGTTGACTCATGGTTGCACCACTGTCGCACAAACCCAAGTGGAAGTTGATAGAAACTTACCTGCCAGACAATAAAGCTGCTGAAACCAATCACAGCTATATGTTGGAAGTTTGGATGCCTAATATGATTATGTGTATTTCCATCACAGACATGTTCATTTGCATACAAGCATGTCTCATTGTTTGCCTATGGAATGCATGCGAGTGTATATATGTATGTGTATGCAATGTACGTAGGTGAGTAGGTACGTACTGTAGGTATGCATGTATTCGTGTATGTGTGTGTGTGTATGTGTGCGTATATGTACGTGTGTATGTTTGTTTGTATGTTGGTTTGTATTGATGTTTATTTGTTGATTTTTTGTTTGGTTTGTTGGTGTGTTGGTTTGTGTGCTCGTTTTGGCTTGTTTGTTTGTTTCTTTGTTTGTTTGTTTGTTTGTTTGGTTGGTTGGTTGGTTGGGTGGTTGGTTGGTTGGGTGGTTGGTTGGTTGGTTGGTTGGTTTTGGTTCGTTTGGTTGGATTGGGCTAGGCTATCCCAGTCACGTCCAAGCTACGATCATGCTGATTGCCATGATTAGGATATGGCAATCAATCCATTTGATGGAATGACAACCACATATAACCACTAGTTTCTTAGATGATCATCCCACTTAGCAACTGGAAAAAAAACACTTGTTAGTGGTGAATGATGCTTGATGAACAGCTGGTGGAAAGTTGATGATTGGTTCAATGAACTCATAGGCGACACCATTCAGATGCGTTGGCCTTGGCATGCCACTTGGAATCGAAGGATGGGCCTAGCAACATGGTGGAATCCCATGTCAACAGAAAATGGAACAACAAATGATGCATGAGCATGAACCAATGATGAGCCATTACACAGCCACTATTGCAATTGATCACTAATATGCATGCAATAAGCATTTCTATGCAACACATCCCTTGGCTTTTGTCTTCCGGGGCGCTGTTGCGATCTTGGCAGCTTTTCCACGGCGACTGGTGGATGATCCCGACACTTTGCTTTCTCACTGGAGCAACTGGCAGGAACTGATTCCATAGATGTGGACCAGGTAGACATGGTTGATAGGCATGCAATCACATGCACATATGTAGATGCGCATTTCTGCATTTCATACATGATAGCTATTTTTGTCAATATCCATGTTCGTAGGGTTTTTAGTTTGCGCATGTACATTGTATAGATACATGTACATGACATGCATGTAGTGAAGCACCCGTCGCATTGGATGTTCGTCACAGCTGTGGATCAAAAAATGACCCCGTGAGAGTCAAGCCGGCCACCATCGGGGACCATCACGGCCCCTACGGTTGCGCACTGCATCACTAAAACGCCATGCTGACCAACTCACCTGCAACGTCATCAGCAAACCAGCCATCATCAGCCATCGGGATGGCAGGTGACCCCTTGGGTTCGTGATGCTTAAGGGGTGAATCTGTTCCAACTGTTTGGTTCTACTGAAGTGTTTATCTATCAACTATGGCTTGTCTCAACCATTGATTCTCTAGCAAAATCTATCAACCATGGCTTGTCAACACCATTGATTGTCTAGCAACTATTGATATCTAAATATTGATATCAACTATTGATTATGTGTTCCATTTCTTTGGTTCTACGGATTAAGTGTTCATATCGATCATGAAGGAATCTATTGTTCAACATCTATCAGTTATTGATTATCTACTCCTATGAAGTAATGACCCTTTACATCCATCGCGGCATTCCGCAGCCTCAATGGAAGCTGGTGCTCGATATCCACCAGCCCGCTTTGGCAGTGGGTTTATCCAAGGGCCCTAAAAGGTACTCCCAAGGCATCTGTGGTTTACGGCTATGGTCAGTACCACCTGTATGGTGATTTCTCAAAATGGGGGACCCCCAAAAAGTGGTTGGTTTATTATTACTACCAATGGTTGATAAAGGATGATTTTAAGATAGCCCTATTTTGATAACACCCTTATTCAATAAACCCAATCTTTGCGGTCCTCGCCGATTGGAGATCGGCAGGATGCAGATTCTCACATTGGAAGTCCCACATTTGGAAGATTGATTTGAATTGGAGATGTTGAGGCGAATTTTGTGTTCTGGCTGGTTTGCCTGAAAGCCATATGTTGTTTGCAGATCATGTTGTATGCATCGAGTGGCTTCGCAGATTTCCTCTTAGTCGATAGAGTGGATCGATAGAGCTTTCAAGAAAACTGCACGTAACTACACTTTGGAACACAGGCAGAGGAGGAAAAAATGCACATGCACGCACAGAGAACCGTATATACATTGACATGCATCCATGTTTTGCTATCTCCATGGTTATCCACCAATATTTTCATTGTTAATGCCATGTTTCGTTATTTTTGCGTGATTAATTGTTCTTGTTATTGATACTAACTGTCATTATGTGCTGAATTTTTATCATCCCGTATTACTTGGCTCTTTATGGTTGGTGGTTATCACCTCTTGTCGTTGTCGGCTTGCCACTTGTTGTTGAGTGATTGTCATGCATTTGATGATTTTGACTGCTAGTCATCTCACCTGTACTTTACAAGGGCATCAATCAAAAGATACGAGTACCCTCAAGTTGATGGCAGTGAATGGCGGTCAATGATGCATAATGGCGGTTGATGACAGTAAATAGTGGTTGATGATTGATGATGTTAATGATGGTTTTTAATGTTTCATGATGATTAGAAATGTTTGATGGTTGTTAGTGATTGTACATCCTTCAGTGGTTCAAAGGTTTCACCAGGATCTAAGCCACCCATGAGCTGCCAAGATGGAGATTGACAGGTCAGCAGAGGGTAAGATTGGACCTACTTGAAGGGCTTCCATGGGTTATGGAAATCATAGATGTCCTTGTCTAATCAAAATCAACCGCCAAAAGTTGCAATGGAGCGTAGCAATGAGATTTCCTTGAAAGTTGGTTTCCTTCATGTGGATTTCAAGCCCCCCTCGCCTGGTGCCTTCTATGTGGATGATGTTGGCCATCACTTTGACTCAACAAACTTCCGATGTGAGGTATTTTGATTGTAGCAGCTTGGCAGCTGTGCTTTGGAAGCCATTTTAGAATCGCCACGCAGGCCACGAATCAGTTGGCTGCGTCTACGTGTCGATTTTGCTGGTCCAGTTAAAACATGTGGTTGGCCCATCCGTGGCGACTGACCCTTGTCAGCCACAATTCTTGCTTTTGGTCATTGACATCCATTGATAGCCAGCCGCAATTAAGGACATCGATTGAGTATCAGGAAACATCAATCTGCTATTTGATACTCAATCGATACTATTTGATACTATTTGATACTATTTGATACTATTTGACCATTGTTATCAGCTCCTGGTGGACCATTGTTCAATGCCTTCGTTGGCCACGCATGAACCGCCAATGGTCATTCGTGGCTTGACCCCAGCTAGGTCCAGAGGGATACCAAGGGGTTCGCCGGGGCAATCATCGTCGGTTCAAAGTCACTGGAAATGAATATGTTGAATCCAGTATTAATGGGAACATACTTACAGATTCAGCAGACATTTTAACCATCATAAACCCACAAAATCAGTGTTTTACAATTTTGACTTGCAAACGCATTTCTCGCCGCAGCGGCGTGCACTTGGCAGATCTTCTAAAAGAGCTGCGCATATGTGTTTCCATCGATGTTGGATGCTAAGCTGTTTGCTGCATCATATGGTATGAACAACTGATGATATGCTGTACCGGGGTTGATGATGACTATACATTAATATGGAGACAGTGCTGCTAAGGTTGGAGTGACCAATGTTACACGATAGAATTGTTTCTCGCCGTTCTGATGATGATGATGATGATGATGATGATGATGATGATGATGCTGATGGTGGTGGTGGTGGTGAAGGTGGGGGTGCCGCTGACGCTGACGCTGACGATGACGATGACGATGATGATGATGATGATGCTGATGGTGGTGGTGGTGGTGAAGGTGGGGGTGCCGCTGACGCTGACGCTGACGATGACGATGACGATGATGATGATGATGATGATGATGATGATAATGATAATGATAATGATATTGATGATGATATTGACAATGATATTGATGATGATTTTGATGCTGATGTTCATGATGCTGTTGATGTTGATGTTGATGATGCTCTTGATGTTGATGTTGATGATGATGTTGATGATGGTGTTGCTGATGATGTTGATAATGATGTTGATGATGATATGGATGATGATGTTGACGGTGATGTTGATGATGGTGTTGCTGATGATGTTGATAATGATGTTGATGATGATATGGATGATGATGTTGATGATGATGATGATGATGGTGTTGCTGATGATGTTGATAATGATGTTGATGATGATATGGATGATGATCTTGATGATATGTATCACTCTCAAGTCTTCATCGGCATTTGATGGCATCTGGCAATTATACAGCTTCAAAAGTACCTAGCCAGTCTCAAAGATTACACTCAAAAGATTCTACCTCTGCAAAAATCGTGGGGAAGCTAGTCGTTGCGGAAATCATTGCACCCTGAACTCATTAAATTTGGATCTGTATCTACATTGTCATAGTGATTCTTTTTGCAATCAATGTCTTTTTCTGATATCCGGAGATTGTTTTTGTACGAGGCCAAAATCCACAACGAGTTTGGTGGAACTAACTCGTGCTGGACCTGACGGCAAGCGTTTTGCTGTCTCGTTTCCCGTTTTCCGCTCCCAGGGCCTCCAGCAGAGTCTGTGTAGCTGCCTAGCCTTTCATCAGAGGTGGATGGTTATATCGCACTGTGTCAACGTTCTATCTTCTTAGTCTGGTGGCTGTACATGCCTTTTGTCTCGAAAATCAGTTTACTCCAAAAATCTGCTCAATGTTTGGCAGTTCCTTCGTTCACTTGATCACCATGTGTTGGTTCGGTTCAGTACCGATTTTTTGCTGAGCAGAATTGAATCCTATGTATTCCCAGGGGTTTCCTGAGCAGAATTGGATCCTATGTTTGGTGTTTCCACATGTTTTCTGCAAGTCCGAAGAGTTCTCCCCGCCCGACGTTGCGGGTGCACACAGACTCAAGTCGCCATTCCGAGCCTCTCTGCCGCGCCGCCGGTGCCCCCTTCAGGGCAGAGGAACCCTTTTCCGATCATCCAGATTAGATCAGATGGAGTTCCTCCACGGCAGAGACACAAAAAAAGGTGAAAAAGCGATCAAATTGTTGGTGAAAAACAAGGGGGTTGAGCAAATCGTTGGTGAGTTCATGCGAGTTCTTAGTTGGGGAATGGATAGCTGTTGCTGGTAGCACGCTGACACTGCTGATCAATAGGGCTGAAATGTCGAATGAATCTGCGGGCTTTGGACGTTTTATGGGTACAACCGAAAGCTTCGAAATGGCGTATTCTTCGGTTTAGATATCAAAGTGTATCTATATCTATAAATGCTGGTACCCTTAAATATCAACCTACATCCATATTATTTACATATATTGTGATTTATTCGATCCAGGTCCCTAGTCTCCCTCATGTACAGCATTCCGATCCCCCCAAACCAGCTGTGTGACTTGAGGCACAGCGAAGCCGCGTTGCCCCGAAGAGAAAAGTGAGCGGCAACAGCAACCAAGCAACCAGCTGTGGTGAATCATTATGATCAATGGTGATTAATGATAGTTAATCACATTGACAATGATGGTGATTACTCAACTATGATGGTTAATTATGGTTGACAATGGTGCTTAATGGTGATTAATGATGGTTAAGCATGATGCTTAAGTAACCATGGTTGATAATGCTTAAGCATCATTCATCACCCCTATCGCTGAGAATGGTCAATTAAGCAGGGATGATAATGGTTAATTGTCTATAGTAATCATTATCAACCACAGTTAATTCACCATTAATGAATCACCAGTAGTAATGTGGTTGATGATGGTGGTTAATGATGATTAATGATGGTTAATCAGGATGATGTTGACCATCGGAAGCTATAGTTGATACTGGTTCATGATCATGGTTAACCACTGTGATCAATGATAATGGTGAATCGTTCCATAGTGGTATTGTTGGTGGTTAACCAATAACATACATCAATCCACTAGCCAAAATCCATGCGACCCATCCGCAGAAAATGACAAGTGTTAAGAAACAATGATGTTGCTGGCGCAGTTAGCAGCTGACTGGTCCATGAGCCATGAACCACTACACGAGTACCCAACAACGATACTACCCACCACAGCTACGACGGCAGTAACGCGGGCACTGATCAGTATCATTTGCATCTCTGGGCTGCTCAGTCGATGTGATCATTATCGTGATCATTATCAGGAAATCACTATCATCCTTATCCCTATAGTGATTATTTTTGCTGATCTCAAAACCATAAACCAAATAAGTATGGACTGCATATCAAAACAATAAACATTACTAGAACCAATCCTTATCCCTACTATCAAAGACTACATTGTAGGGATTGGTTCAAAGTCCAGGACTCTGACCCATAGAGAACCGCAAATTGGAGGCACTGATGAAGCATCATGGGCTGTGAACCACCGATACAAATCATGGTTTCCAACCAGTATCTCGGTTTGTGATCATCACTCATAGTTGAATTCCCATTGGTCATGCTTACCTGAAAGTTATGGACCCAATGTTTATTGTATTCTTAATGAATGAATAGAATCATGGTTAACCATGACCTAAAGAAGACCGAACGCCATGAGGTCACCTGGGTTAAGCCCAACACGTCGTAGTCGCCGGGGCTTCCACCGGCTCGACGCCAGGGCTCCCTTCAGCTGATGGCCAAGCTCTTAAGCTTGGCTCCTAGGCGCGCCGACGCCACAGTGGGGAAGCGCGGGTGCATGGCTACTGGGTGATGATCATGGTGAGTTATGATGGATTCGTTTCGATGCTGAGTGCCACTGAAATCATGGTGATTCATCGTGATTCATGGTGATTCATGGTGACAATGCAGCTGAAATCAATGGGTGATGATGGGCAAGTGATGGTGAATACCAACACGAAAAAGTTCATGGTTGTGAGGCAATTATGGGTATTAATCATGTACCAGCCGCAAAATGAATCACAAAGCAGTTATTGTTGCTACTCAACACCGTCATATTCACCATGAGTCACCCAACAATATCCAGAATCCAAGTCAAATTCACGGGTGACTGCGAATTCTACGGCTTCACAGGAGCGAAATCAGCGAGACAGCTGTTGGATGACAGCTGGTGTATGATGGCAGTTGTCTGACCAGGTGTCAACAACTAATAGTGAACAATTCATAGCAGATGTCTACCATTTAAGCCACAGAGTGATGATAGTGGCAGCATTTATGGGATTGAATGATTGTTGTTGGAGCATTGTAGTTCGATGCCATTTGTCAAGTCGACTCTAGTGATTACGGGACTACTGGCTGACAGAGCACTACCACTTGCTGATCAGCTACTCATAGTTGCGCCAATTGCTTAATGCGAATGAATCGTTGTAAAAATCCACTACTGTTAACTACTTACTGGTCATTCACGACAAATCAATGTTAATTCGCCACTAGTTATTCATCATGAGTGTCAAGTACTGGTAGCTAAACCATAGTAATAATCCACTATTTTTAATTCTCACTAATTCAATCGTCCATACTGCATCGCGATTAGCTACCACGATACTGACTAACTCATTACATATGCCAGATTAAACGGGCTGTGGTCAAGCATTGTACCCGACAATTGTTGATACCAATTAGTTGATGAGCATAGCCGATGAAACAGCGGTGGGAGGAATCCTCGTGGTGGGCTGTTCCGAGATCTCCTGCTTGGTAACGCCGGGTCACAGGATGATGGATTCTTTGCTTGAAGATCGGTGGAACTGTTTAGGATTGGTGTCATGGAAATATAGGAAACACCGAGAAACGCGGCAACACTGGGCACGGCTTGAGTGCGAAGAGTAACATGACCTATGAGGGACATGGTACAGCACAACAAACCATGGGTGATTTCCATCATTGTACATCAATCGTGAATGGTAAAAGTATTTTCAGCCTTGGATTGCAAAGGTATTACCACTCAACCTTTGTGATATGATGTTTTCGGGGCATACATTGCCATATGCCGGAATAGCGGACCTACAAGCAATTGAAGGCAATTGAGTCAATACCATTTTGGTTGTACACAGCCATGTTGTGGGTGGGTCATCGTTCTGTATAACCAGGTGATAACTTTCTTGAGCAACTGGGCAATCACTGACTCCGCCCTTGCAAAAAACTGCACAGTTGAATGGTAAACTGATACAATTGTAGAATTGAAATGAGGATTCATACTTGTTGTAACAAAGTTAGACGTTTTCCAATGTGATTCCAAATGGTGTGTATTTATCGTTCCTTTTCATCCCGACAGACCATCATCCACAGTGCCCACCATCATTTGCCGTAACTGCAATCATGATTCACCATTATGATCCACCATAAATCATCATCACCGATTATTGCACCATCATTTGCCACAAATGAACATCAACCAACCAGCACTACCAGTATTGACCACTTCTTAGCTTAGCCATCAAGCCTTAATCAACCATCATTTACACCATCACTATCAACGAAGATATCATCAATTAACCATCACTTCACCCATTAATCATCAGTTAAACCAATCTTTTCCCCATTCACCAACACAAATCCTCACCGCCAGACACTTTGTGGAACTTCCTGATCAACCGTGGTCTCTTGGTACCTGTGGGAACCTTTGTCCCCAGGAAATAAGATCACAAAAATGAAATGGATTTCCTGTTGATATTGGCGATGGTGTGTCACTCTTACCCTTGATTATTTCAAGTTACGGGTGCTTTTTTTGTCATGCTGGAAAACGATGATTTATCCAAAACAGCTGAAGGATACTCAATGTCTCTCCTTGAAAAATGGTTTACGCTCCATCTAAGAGTCGGAAAATAGCAATCTTTGAATGGTCAATCATTGCAGGGTGGGTATTCGGCTGCCATGTTGATTAGCAGGTGGCAGGGGCACCCTAAGAGCTTGTTCACCAATAGCAATTCTTCCAGAGAGCCATCCCTAAGCACTGCACAGTTTATCTAGCAGTTTGCTCGTTTGCTTTTGGCGGGATGTTCGCGGCTACAGGGCAGAGGGATTAGCACCCACTTATTGAATGATGAAACACTTAGATTTGATTGCTGAAAACGTACTTTTGTCACCTAAGTGGTATATGTTCATCATTAGAGGTTTGTGTTAATCATTTGGCTTTGAAAACACCATTTGATTATTGATTTCTGTTGGTTCATATTTCATATCAGTCATGAGTTTCGTGATACTCACTACTATTGAAAATAAAAACTATTATCCATTAGTAGCCAGGAGGGTACTAACTAATACTGCCCTACTGATTAGTGATAGTAGCCATTGACTAGCTACTAAAAGTAACCATAAACCATCGATCATTACTTACTACTTGTGACTACTACTACTATTGATCATCTGTTGCTAGTGGTTAGTATGATCACTTACTTCTGGTGATTACTACGCTTCGCTAACGGTTCTCCACCAACCTCACCATTTCTGGGCGGCGCTTGCCAAGGCTGCAACACGTCTACGAACGTTTCGGCACCGCGCAGCACTTCTTGCGCGCTGCTGCACAGCTCAACGGCAAGAACTGGCTCGGCGGCCCAGGGACCGTGGCCAAGGGACCGGTGATGGTTGATCTGGTTGGTGCTGTGATTAACCAAGGTTAATAATGATTAATGATAGGGAATAACAGGCAATAATACGAGATATACCAACTGTAATAGTTGCTTGGTTACTCATAACTACCCTAAGTGGGTCATACCGTCATACCATTGATAGATAAGTTGTCATGGTTGCTAACCACTTACTAAATGGCCACATGGTTAGTAACCATGGTTAGTCAAATGGTACAACCCGCTTAGGGTAGTTACTAAGCATGGTTACTAACCAGGTATCCAGTGGGATGATCATCCAAGTTGGTCCGTATTGGTTGAGGTGGGCTGGCTGGTTGGTTCTGGTTGAGGTGGTTGATGGTTGGACAAAGTTGGCTGATGCTGGTTGATGTAAACCGCTATTCACCATCATTAGTGTTGCAGTTTTTATTGCCATTGGTGATTTGTTGTTGGTCTTGTGACTGACGATGATGCTGATGATGGTGGGCATGTCGTACTTGCTGGGTGCTTATGGAATGCCTTGACAGTGCAGCCGTCGTTTCCCACGCAAGTCAACGCGGGGAGACTGAGAAGTGGCACAGTGTCTTGCAGCGCCGTCAAGTTCTGTCGTACTTCTGGATTGAGGCGCGGTCCAGCTGCACAAGGCTGGAGGCAGACCCGGGATTGCTTCGATGCAATGTTGAAAGAGGGAGAGATCACTGTCAGCATGCCTCTTCTCTGTTCTTCTCTTGCGTGCAAGTTGCACCACGCTTGCAGACGCTTCAGCAATTGCACACTTGGCAGACCTCAATGTGCAGCCGCGAATCGTTTGGCAGAAGAACCGGGCTCGCGGCCCATGATGTGGCAGCATTTTCGGTGCCAGTGAAGATCCCCGTTGGCTCGGTGGTGCGCATCAGGCGGTCCAACTATGTTTGATTCGCGGTGAGCATCGCGATTGTCAGCGAATGAGTCCGGTACGTTGGAGCTGTTCTTGGCTGGAAAAGAGGATCTCTTCTTCTTAATTTCCTGCAAGAGTTTAAGCTCCTGTGGAGTGACTGAAATATTCTGTGTAGATGAGGAGGCTAATGGTTTGCTCCTTCTGGCGTCTTTAGCTTTCTTAAGCAAAAATGGAAGAATGAAACGGTGGAATTGCAGAAAAGTCGGCATCCCAAATGCCATGTGGGAGGGGGCGGGCGCAAACCAAATGAGCACTGAGCATGAAAACCACATGTAAAGAACCTCCAAAAGGGTAATGGAAATGCAGGGTCCCAAGGAGAGTTTGACATGCAAAGTGAAATGGTGCAGCCTTGAGCAGCGAGATGTGGCGCAGCCTTAAGCACTTGAATCTGGGCAAGGCTAGCTGAGCTTGTGCCAAGGCATTTGCGGTAAGATTGGTTGAAAATAATGGAAACATTTGCAGATACCGGTAAATGAACATCCCAACCAAGAGGGTATTGTTCATGTTTGATATAGATCGTAACGCTTTTCAGATACCCACTGCAAAAAAAAACATAGCTGGAAGAAGTCAGATTGCCTCCCAAACAGCGATCTTGCTTCTACCACTGGTATCAACAATGGGTTTTACGCGAATTAAGTGATGTTGTTTTCACGAGCTGCCCGCCTTCGAAGGCCGGCCCAACGCGATGCAATGGCACGTGAAGATCCTCCACCTGAAGAAGCCCTGGCGCCTGCAGTGATGCCTGAAGCCCCGGCGCCTGAAGTTGAAAAGAAGAGGCTCCCGAATGCCAAAAGCCGAACAGGTGAGTGGAAAAGGCTATGCCGGCTGAGTTTTCGGAGGCCGCTGAGTTTTCGGAAGCCTTCCGAAAGCTGAAGCAGCACGCAGAGACGCCCTTCCTGAAGCTCTACCCAGAAAAACGCGCGGTGCCGATCCAGCAGCCAAACAATCTGAACAATCATAGTGTTGATCCTATTTGAGGAATCAACTGCACTACGATCCCATTTGTTGATCCTATTTGGGGAATCAATGACCCTTTCTGGGAACCAATCATTGGCACATGATGGACAACACTTGCTGAGGCGTTTCTCGGGGCCTTTGGTGGTCTCCGAGTGGTACGGCAGGTGCGGCGCTGGTGACGATTGGATTCCCAGGTGGAGAATCATCGTGTTTGATACTGGTGGATGGTGGGAAATCATGATGGAAGGATGTAGTGTGTAATGACCAACTATGAATTTCAATGGACTGATAGTTGATAGTGATGGTTGGTTCTGCAACCAACTATGATGGTTGATGATGTTTGATTACCAGTTGATAGCCATTGATAATGGATGACTGATGTTTGCTGATGGATCATGGTTTAGTATGACCAACTGTCAACATTGACCAAAAGGAATGACTAGTAAAAATGATCATGATGTTTCAAAGTGGTGTTGACTGATGGTGAGGAATAGCTAGCTATAGTTGATCATGGTAAAGACTGGTTTACAAAGATCTCGCCCAATGCAACTGAAGCGATTCGCATTTCACAGGCAAAAAAGTAAATCTGTCAATAGGCATCAAGCTGCCAGCAAATTTGAATGTCGAGGATGGATGGGTGCCGGCTCATGTTGGATCATTTTGCATGGATGAGGCGACGACTCATTGGTTTCAGTGGCTGCCAGGCTACTTGTGGCTTGGTCAACTATATATCCTAACCATTACGCCATCGCACTAAGCGTTGAATCCTGATTTGATATCACCTTGGTTGTTTTTTCACCCATCAACAAAGAACCGTCATTTTCCGTTCCGGAGATAAGACATAGAAAGACAGCGGAGCTCCGCACTGCTTGATGTTCCCCGATGGTAAAGAGTCGTTCCTAGAGGTTGGATAATGCTTGATCATCGGGGTGATGGTTTGAGGCAGTTGGAGTGGGAAGATTGACTGAGGGATGCGTGTTTTTTTCTTAAGGTTGTTGGTCAATATCAGCCGTTCCAAAAAAGGATACGATATGTTCACTATGGGCATAGGCTATTGACCACGAGCCAGTTGAATTCATATGATCGATCGCGAGCAATGAAAGTGCATTATCTCAACAATGCAGGATATTCCCCACCGGACCCCACCAAGCAGGCATTGTTTTTGACCCTATCATCAACAATCATTCATCATCATTGATTGTTATGATCCACTATATTGATCAATGGTTGCCACCATCGATACCCATCATTCACGAGCCCGTTCACCAATTATTGCCGGTACTCTGCTATTATTGACCTCATTAACCATCATTAGATTCACCTTGAAAGTCAGCCACCTATTGCTCCACTGGTTTCCCACCCAAACCAGCTCCTTAACCGTTGGTTCAGGCGGGAGCTCTGGCTCATGGAGACGGACCGGGAGGCTGGGCGAGCGCAGGGTGATGGGTTTGACGTTCAGGCGAAGAAAAATCAAGATGAACCATAGCAACGGGCAACAAGCAACAGCGATTGATGAGCTGATGATGATGATGATGATGATGATGATGATGATGATGATGATGATGATGATGATGCTGATGCTGACGATGATGATGATGAGGATGATGATGATGATGATGATGATGATGATGATGATGATG
>VSDK01001111.1:112943-141595 GCA_009767595.1 Symbiodinium kawagutii | reverse complement strand
GATACTGAGGATGATGATGATGATGATGATGATGATGATGATGATGATGATGATGATGATGATGATTACAATTTTGTATTTCATTATGAGGAGGAGGAGGAGCATCATGATACTGAGGATGATGATGATGATGATGATGATGATGATGATGATGGTGATGATGATGATGATGATGATGATGATGATGATGAACACTTAAGCATTTTTGCAAAGCCATCAATGACATTTGGGGTGTGCCCCATACCGCAACTCTCACGACCGATCCGGTTTTATGCAGATGTTGCCCACGGTTGAACTGTCAATCCCTATCAAGCAATGTAGTTTTTCGTGGTGGCGGAAACAAATTGTTTTGGACGAAGAAGCTGGTATGTATACAAATGTGTGTGTGTTTGTTCTACCATGTGTCCAGGTAGATGCATTTATAATCATGGACATAGTCATACTCTTACATATTTACGCATATGCACGCATGCTTCAAGCATTAGCCTACTATTCTTGCTCATGTTTGATGCCGCCATTGGCCAATTCTCCGAGCAGCCATCGTTGTGGGATCTTCCAGCCAACCAACCAAGACGGATTGATGAAAAACCAATGACACAGCTGTAGGTGTGCCAATCTGATGGGCGAAGCCATCAACAACTCCCAGCATTGCCAAATGGTTGATTGTTTCTCGCCCGTCGATCATTTCCCAAACCATTTTTTCCTTGATTCAACATGTATATTGGCTAATATTCTTCGATATCAACCAGAAACCCCGCGTCGACAGCCTTCCAGTAGGGCCAATTAGGCCGCTCAGCTGATTGGGAGCACTGGGGTTGGTCGCTTGGACTTTCCTCTGGGAACGAATAAGTTGGAAGCCAATGTGACTTAGGTTCCTGGGTGATGGCTGAGATTCGGCTGGTTTGGAGGCTGGCAGGCATTGAATGCCATTGAATAAGTCCATGTTGGTGAAATGCTGGCCGAAGGGGGGCACCCAAGCATGGTGAAGCTTTCTCTATTTGCAGGGGTTCTCAATCTGAAGGTGAATCCAAGAATGGTGGTACCCCCACTGAGAGATGATATTTGGTACCCACCACGAAGCTTATCATTAACCATTCTAGTCCGTCATTCAACATCGTATGAACCTTGGCCAACCGTTCTGCACCAAATTCCATCATCATCATCATCATCATCATCATCATCATCATCATCATCATCATCATCATCATCATCAGCAGCTATCGTCACCATCCACATGTTCACCTTTATCAACCAGGTAGGCTGGGGAACAGGTCACCCCCGTGGCAGATGGATAAGGGCCCCACCGTCTACCGCCACAGGCCTTGCCCATGCTGAGCCCAGATGTGCCTTAGCAGCGATTCCTGGGAAGATTAGGAACTCGAAACTGATGGAGTTAAGGTTAGGAATGGGATTTTCTATGGTTAAGTATTGTTAATAATGGTTGACAACTAATGATAGGTTATGTATGGGATTTATATTCTTCACTATGGTTAAGAACTATGGGTAATAATTCTTGATCATGGGGGATAATAGCCAACAATGATGGTGGTTTCTCAAGCCATCCGGAACCCCCAAAAATGGTTGGTTCACTTCTAATCAATGTTCAATATGGGATGATTCAGGGGTACCCCTATTTTGAGAAACACCCAAATGACGGGGTTGAGCTTGATAATTCATGGTCGACAGTGGTTTGGCTAGTGGTTTCATTTTTTGTTTTTCCCTGGTATCAGCAAATGGTTGGTTTTACCCAGCATGTTTTTCCTCGGGTTGGCAGTGGTTCATTGTGGACTCAGTGGTCCATGCTTCATGATTGACGAAGCTACTTGGTGCCGACTGATCCATCTCCGAAGAAACCGGCCACAGCTATGGTACTGCCAGCTGTTGGTGTCACCAATGTCATAGTTTACAAAGATCAACAGGAACCGACAAGTTGATACCATAGAAGCTACAACCGGTTTGTGGCTGAACAACCATCTTTATTCGCTATGTATAGTGGGATATGTTGTGACATGCTGGGCACATAAGCCTCAACCCAGGCCACTGAATTCAGCTGGTTAGTAGTCTGGGTTTATCCATGAGCGCCATCGTCTCTTGGGAATCACAAGGTCAAAGTGAGTTCTGTATATCAACTGATTCAACTGGAACGGCCAATCCAAAACACAGGGAATGCTTCCAATAGTTCCTTTCTAGGAGGAAGGGAAGCCGACTCTCCTCTTCAATGTGTGTTATGCGTGAAAAGACAGTGTTTTGCATGCTGGTTTCGAGCGCCTCAAAAATGGCACTCACGTGATCTTCGATCTGGAGCTCGAGCATCAGCTTTGGGGCCACCGTACCTGACCGCTATTGGGCTAGCCATGATACTGGAGAATTGCCCTCCGCTACACGATGGTGCTCCGATTGAAAATCTGTGTGAAAAGTAGCTTGGAAGACTGACAATGTTTCTTTCCTCATGATTTTTGTTTGTATAAAACCGGGTAGATCAAAGAGCAACTGCTACTTGTGGTTGATGATTCGAGGGAATGATGCTGATTACTATCATGATGAGAAGAATGATAGTGATTATAAACATAATAGCAATGATAAATACAATGATGGTCATCACTATCATCATGATGCTGCTGCTGCTGATGATGATGATGATGATGCTGATGATGATGATGATGATGATGATGATGATGATGAACATAATAACAGTAATAACAATAATAAAACTCATAATAGTCATAAGAAAAACATGAAAACATGATGATGACAGAAGGACGTTGCAACATTTGTTGGGACCAAAATTTTGGTCATTGCCATGCCACTCCAGGCCATCTTCCCCACTCTCTTGCCCAGTGCTGGCACAGCTGCTCCAACGCAGGAGGTTTCGGGCGCAGCTTGTGATGTTGGCTTTGAGGGATGGCGAATGATGGTTGTTATTGGTTGTTAATGATGGTTATTAACATAATAAATGGCTGATCAACAATAAAATGGTTGTTACTCAAATATGGTAGATCAATAACGGCTATGTTGGGTTTGAGGATGTTTGAGGGATGATGAATGATCATGTGGAAAAAAAACATGGATAATGATTACTGATTGATTGAAATAACCAACACTTGATAAGGATTAACGATGATTATTTTGGGTTTGGACATATTTCACAGTCGATTGTGATGGTGAACTGTCGTTAATATTGGTTAATGGTGGTTGATGATGCTCAATGGTGGCTCATGATGGTTGGCTGTTGTTTTTTTCAGCCAAATGCTGTACCACTGGATGGTCAGCAGTACGGAACACCCCACATTGGCAAACAAGGGATTTGCAATTAGGAAGCACTGGAAACTGAAGAGAGATTCAGTTGCTTGTGACTATGGTTGCTAGAAAGCTACAACTGTTGGATATCAACCAACAGATGCTTAACACTTATTCTAATCCACTGCTGTTGGATTGGCCGTCACAGTTGCTGGTTCTGGTTTCGCCAATCCCACTCTACCAAAGCCCACTGAGGATTGTAACAGTGGGATCCGCAAGTCTTCCTAGCTCTTGAGTTGAGTTGCACCTCCGGTGATTGAAAAAGCTATCAATTCATCACAGCAATGATTGGTTGCCCATCACCCGCTCTCAGCTTCGCGTGGCTTAGATCACTGTACCGGGTTTGTCAGCTTCCAGCACAGGATTCCAAACTTGAAAAGCAGATGTTGCCAAAGAACCAACACTTTGTGGTTACAATGGTGATATGTCAAAATGGGTTTATGTCAAGGATTCCAAACTATCCATCTATCATCAACAGCCATTGGTTTGTGGTTACTGTCACGATGATTGTTAACACTTAGTGATTGTAAATGGTTGTTACCGCTTGGCTAATGGTCAATTGTTGTTACCGGTTGTTATCTCTTGCTGGTTCAGGGCTATAAAATGGTTGATGGTTCTTCTTGCTTATCAAAGGTAGCAGAAAAAGCCCTGGGCATGAAGAAACGCCACTGGTCACTCGCCGTCAGGGGGGTGCGTGCCTCGTCTGTACACGCGGAATCGTGCTCGTCTGTACACGCGAAAAATGTCTCGGCTGTACACGCGAAAAATGTCTCAGCCATACACGCGAAACCAACTCAGACATACACGCGCTATTCGCTATCTCGCTATTTTCTTTTTGCTATACTCTGTTCTATTCGCTTCTCTACTACTCTCTTCTTTACTCTTCTCTTATCTACTCATTTGTTCTCTACTACTCTCTTTAATTCTCTTCTTTGTTCTTCTCTTCTCTACCTTTTTCTTTTCTATTGCTCTCTCCTATTCTTTTCTATACCATTCTTTTCTTGGCTACTTTCTTCTAGTCTCTTCTTTACTATTCTCTTCACTATTGTTCTCTTCTTTACATTCTTTTCTCTACTACTCTCTTCTCTATCATTCTCTTCTCCGGCACCCTTTTCTCTACTACTCTCTTCTCTTCTCTTCTCTTCGCATCTCTTCTATAATTCTCATTTTAAGTATTCTCCTTTTTTGATCATCTTCTCTCTTATTTTTTGCTACTCTTTTCTATACTATTCTCTTCTCTGCTACACTCTTCTCTACTATTATCGTCTCCATTATTCTCCTTCTCTCTTCTCTATTATTCTCTTCGCTCTTCTACATAATTTTCTTCTTTTCTTCTGGTCCGTTTTTCGGAGTTTCTCTTTGAAACTTCCTTTGGTTATCGTATTCGATCGCAACAAAGTGCTAATTCTTAATAGTGTAACCCATTGTCCTTATGCTCGACTCAGGGTTTGTCAGCTTGATGCCTCAGTTCTGTGTCGCTGCAGTTGTGGCAGGGTCGTTCCACGTAGTTGTCATGTTTTGGAGAGTACTGAGCCAATTTGCACTAGTTGCATGCAATTTGGACAGCATCAGAGTTTGAAAGCAGTTCTCATGTGGCGCACCTCACGTGCTTTTGGGATGATGGGTATCAGTGAGGCGCACTTCTGACAATTGGTTCAAGCCCAGAGGGGGTGGGAGATTTGATATGTTCAATCGTGCATGCCAAGGCCAGAGGGGGTGGGAAATTTTGATATTTTCATTCGTGCATGCAAAGGCCAGAGGGTGTGGGAGATTTGATATGTTCAGTCGTGCATGCAAAGGGAGTCTTGCATGCCAAGGCCAGAGGGGGTGGGAGATTTGATATGTTCAATCGTGCATGCCAAGGCCAGAGGGGGTGGGAGATTTGATATGTTCAATATTGCGTGCCACTGCCAGAGGGGGTGGGAGATTTGATATGTTCAGTCGTGCATGCCAAGGCCAGAGGGGGTGGGAGATTTGATATGTTCAATATTGCGTGCCACTGCCAGAGGGGGTGGGAGATTTGATATGTTCAGTCGTGCATGCCAAGGCCAGAGGGGGTGGGAGATTTGATATGTTCAATATCGCGTGCGAAGGCCAGAGGGGGTGGGAGATTTGATATGTTCAGTCGTGCATGCGAAGGCCAGAGGGGGTGGTAGATTTGATATGTTCAATATTGCATGCCAAGGCCAGAGGGGGTGGGAGATTTGATATGTTTAAGGGTGCCGTGTGCGCATGTGAGTTGGTTTTGTGTGCGCAGGTGAGTTGGTTTTGTGTGCGCTGGTGAGTTGGAGTTTGTGTGCGTGGATGAGTTGTTTTTGTGTGCGTGGGTGAGTCTGGTTTGTGTGCGTGTGTGAGTTTTGCCTGTGTGCGTGGCTGAGTGCGATCCGTGTGCGCGGTTGAGGCGTTTACCGTCAGGGGTGTATGGAGGTTGGAAAGCACAAGAATCCTCATCCATGGGAGTCCATGACGATACCCGCCCTGGTAGGCCAATCCTAAAGTGGTGATTCATCAGGATGACAATGATCAAAGCCTCAAATGGATCTCTTCTGGCTCATTGATAGCGAATTACTACTTATTCATCATAGTGAATTGCTCTCTGTTCATCAACTTCGGCAAGTTGGTTAAGTACCAGCTATTATGGTTCAATGATGCCTCATGATGCTTCAACACTGTCACATGTGCGGCTCGCAGCGCGAAGTCTGATACACATTGAACATGGAATCCCCATGGTTCTCAGTTGTGGAAGCCCCAACGGCAGTGGTGGTGGCTAGATACTTCTAATAGCCAACGCCATCAACCATGAGCAGCCATTCTTAACTTCTGCAGTGAGTCTTTTTCATGGCCATATTGAAGATCGTTGTCAATTGATGCAAGATAGAAACCATGAATCTGGCTGCCTGGGCAATGGGTAGACAACCTAAGTGGCACCTCATCCCATTCTGGTTCCATGTTTATATGTCCAAAACTTTGAGACAGGGCTGGATATCTCCCATACTGGGTGAATAGAGAAAGGCTACTAGCAGCATTCACCCTGCCGAGGCAATACTAGCCACCAGAACAATCATCAAGCATCGCTCGCCATGACAAAAGCCATCATACCCATGACTAGCCAGCAGAACTAGTTAGCCATCCTGAACCATTCTGAACCATTCCTATAACCATATTCCTATCAAGTAACCATCTTACGATCACTAAGAATTCTCACACCATGCATCATTGCTCCCAAACCCCATGAAATTCCACCGGCGATGCTTCGGCCTCACACCGCGACTCCTCCCCATGGAGCCCCATGCTGAACGCTTTGGAGCGGGAGTGGGTTGAGGCGCGGAACTGGGCCATGGTCATCCATGATCCAACCATGGTCCAACCATGGTCCAAGCCCGGCTAAGGCAATGCTAAGGCTATATTGGCACTGCGAAGTGGTTAGTCATGGTTCATGATCAAAACTGGTTAAAGATGATGGTTGATGGTTGTTTATTTGTGGTTGCTGATTGTTAAGGCTGCTTGATGATGATGATGATGATGATGATGATGATGATGATGATGGTGGTGGTGTTAATAGCATGATTCGCCTTTCCCTTTGGTTGATGGACGTGTGAAAATCAACCATCAACGAATGATTTCCCACAGATTCCCTATAAGGTGTGTGTGTGTGTAGTTTACTTGGTCATGGTAAATATGTGCTAACGATGGGCATGATTGGCTCAACGATGGTTGTCAGTTGCACGAATGATGCATAATGGGAGTCGATATGGTTGATGATGGTTGCTGATGGTTGATGATGGCTGCTCGTTGTAAAATTGTCTTCTGATGATATGAACTTAGATGATGGCTAATTATGACTAGTGATTAATGCTGGTGATCCAGGTGTTCGACTGATCAATCATGCTTAGTATTGGTGATCAATATTTTTTTGGGATGTGTGATACTGATTGATGATGGTTAGGCATGTTCGCCAATGGGTTGATAGGTGCATGCTGACAATGGCCAATGATTACGAAGTCACTATGTTTGATGAAGGTTGACAATGGTCAAAAGTCGTTGATGGTTTGTCATGGACGAAAATGGTTGGTAAGGCTGACTAAGTAGCTTGATTAGTAGTGGTTAGTAGTCTGAATGTTGCTAGAAAGTCATTGATAGTGGCTTATAATGATGGTCAATTGCAGTTATATAATCATAGCTCAGGGTTTATGAATGGTTGATAACGTTGTACGATATGTAGTTACAGCATAATTACTTCTTGTTTAATCATGATGAATTGCGGCTGATCATCTGTGATTCTTGCCAATACTGGTTTAGAATAGGCTGGACAGCGGTACGCGACATAGATCTTGGTTCAAAGTCATGGTGATCCAGCAAAGGCCTATGCCTAGTGCTGGTCCTGGTTCACAAGTCCGTGTCGACGAAGATGTTTGCCTATTGTGAGTTTCCACAGGTCATGGCAGTTGCTCAGCTGTTGAAAATGCGTAACTGTCATTGAAACTAAATCATAGTCAATCATGGCTACTGATTGAAGTTGCCACAGGTGTGAACCACTGATCACATGTTCATGAAAAAGGATGATCTATTTTGGTGGTTTCCCGGGAACATTGATTATGTTTGGATTAGTTGGAAGTACATCCACTCATGTACAGTCCTTTCAGCAATTTTCCAATGATTGCTTTCGGACTGAATTCCAAGCGGTCGCAAAAAAAGGTGCTAATTCCTACTGTAGTGTTCGCAAACTGGCGCTTGTCTTACAGCCAGTGCTTGGCATCGCTAACAATGTGTTGTGATGGCATTAATGGCTCGTTTGACGATTGTGAGTCAATGCCTCTCAGCTTTGGAATGCTGATTCTTTCAGAAGACCCGTGATAAGCCCAACTATCTCACCCATGATCATCATTTATAATCATATCCGCAGTTTCTTCAAATGTGGACCCCAAAAGAGGCTGGTTCACTATAATAGATGCTTAATATCGGATGATTTGGGGGTACCCCTACTTCAAGAACCCATAGCCGCAGTAAGTGCTGGTTGTAGCATCAGTTCACACCGATTCCAACCCTTCACCTTGATCAAGGGTTCGTGTGGATCATGGCTGCTAATCACTGCTGTGTAATGGCTGGTAATGGTTCACTGGAGCTGGTCCATTGATGGCAAAGCTGGGGGTGGGTTTGTTCAAAGAGCTGAATTTGATATCATTCGTGATGACTAGTGCAATACGATCACCAGTTTGAATAATGTACCCACTTGTTTTATATCATTAAGATCTCTAACTTGTTCTTCCAGTCAGAGATTATTGTTAAAGTCTCTAACTATTCATCATCCCAGTTTATATCGTTATAGATTATGAAATTACCGGGCATGATCTCCACATTCCCATTGCAGGTCAATGACGAGTCCTGCCCTCAGCCACACTGCTGATGATTTGATGGCATTTGTTGATGGTTGATTCATGGTTCAACATGGCTTCATGATGTTTAGTTAATTTTCGATCAGTAGTCAATTGGTTGTTCATTCGAGGTTGCTGATAATTCGTGTTGTTGGTTGTTTGGTGTGCTCGATGGTTAGCCATACCACAGCTTCCCACTTGATTAGTGCAGGAGCCAGGTGAAGCAGTTTGGTGACCGGACCAATACATCCATGATCAGCCAAGATAACAGGGTTTTGACGCGTACATATTGTGATCAATGTGTGGAGGAAACAGATACCTCGACAAATTTGTAGATTTCCGACCATGGACACATGTAAAGAAAATGTTGCTTGGTTGCCCAGTATGGCTGCATCATGTTCTCACTTGGGTACGCACTAACAGTGCATGGTCAAACAATGTTTCCTGCAAGAATCGCAAGAAGGTTGTCGGAATGAGGTTTGCGCAACAGAACCCAAAGAAATAGGTATTATGGTGGGTCTACCATCACAATTAATCACATAACAATTAATCACATTGCAGCCATCTTGGCGGTCTCAACATGTTGACCGCTGTAGACCACCATCAGCCATTGCCAACCCTCAAGAACCATGATTCATAGTAATGACCATAATCAACCACTGAGCACGAATTGAGGATCATTAATCGAGAATATACTGTTTTGAGCTATTGATGAAATGTTAATGTATCATTTGTCTAATTCTTTACTCACCATTAAGTCAGGATTAAACAGCCAATAGTTAGTTCAAAACCAACAAACCATTCTCATCCACAACCATCCTCCCAGCAATTGCAACTTCACCCCAGATCGCGACTGGGTGCCACCGTTGGTAGTGGCCATACATGATGCGACTAATGGTGAGCCAAGAGTGATTTATGATCGTTCATGTTTATGATTTACAATGGTGGCTCAATGATTTGATTAATGGTGCATGCTGCATAATTGTGATTGGGAATGGTGACTGAATGAATTAACGACCATTTGTGTTGGCTCACGAAGGTTAACGATGCTTAACGGTGCTTCAAAGTGGGTCATAGTGTGTACTGAACCAATACCGATGGCCCCAGTGGTGATTGCAAGGTTGATTCCGGCCATGTGGCAATCCATGCCTTTCACCAAAAGAAGCAGGTGTCTTAAGTAGCAGAACCAACTTGATGCTCCTAGCCGCTCATGCTGCCATACATATCGTAGTAGATATATTTATATATGCATAGATAGATAGATGTGTGCCCGTGTGTGTGTGTGCATTCTTATTCATGTACTTATGTTTCTATTGATCTAAATGTTCAGGTACAGATAGACATCCACAGTTGTATGGACACCTATTGAGATCCTATCAATGTAACCTTCCCTCATTGGGATTCCCCATGCCAACCCAGCCAACTAGTCGGGTGCGATCCTATTATCATTGATGGCTAATTATATATATACATATATATATATATATATTTATTTATTTATTTATTTATTTATTTATTTATATATTTTTTACATACATACATGTATCATTTGCCAACCACTGAGTAATTCATTTAAACATATCCATCATTGCGCTAACCCTATCAGTAACAGCATAGAGTCATCAACTGTTCCAATGGCTGGTGGATGGATGTGGATGAAGACTCCATGCCCACTTGTTCACATCCCATGAGCAGAGTCTTCGCACCGCCGATGTGAACTACCCAGATTTGGGAATGGCAGTTAGTCGTTGTAAACCATCATCCATGATTGGCAGCTATTATTCATCATGGACTCCTGGACTGTCATTAGTCTCAGATGAATCCATCTTGATCAGTCTTGCTCCACGATCCGTACACATTAAAAACCGTTCTTGCTCGTCCATTGTGATAATCCATCATAATCATGAACCATCACTCACCATCTTGGTCATCATTAACCATCATTGATCATCAACCAACCACCGTCAACCATCAACCACCATTTATCATTAACCATGAACCATCATTATGCCAATCACTTCCAAAATCTGCTGGAGCAGCATATCAAGCCCAACAGCTCATCACCGCTGCCATGACTCTTCATATTGGAAACACGACGCCCCAGTGCGGCCTCAAAGATGGTTCATAGTATTTAATGCTTGTTGGTCACGATTAGGACTGTTGAAAAATGCTTGATATTGACTAACAATGGCTAATATTTGTAAATGCTGGTCGATCATTGTTGGCAATACTGGATAGGACTGAAAATCTAAAGGCCCACAAAAAGTGTCACATTTTTGCAGATCATTCCGCGATCTTCAGGGTGTCTCAGACCCCAGCTACGCATTTCTGGGTGGATTACAGCTAATACTTTAGGTTTTCAGGCTTTTTGGGATATGATTGCTTTACCCTATAGCTACTCAAAGTTAGACTGGTAGCAGGGGATCTAAAGCCACCAAGATTTGGACAACGATATCCTGCTCATGGCAAAGTGCTGAGTAAGGCAGATGCTGGCTGCTGGATCCGCTTGGTTTGCTTGGTGGAATCTATTGCTTGTCCGAGCTCGGATGGTGGTTGTTGATTTGACAAGGTTTCTTGGGCCCACCAAGCAGGGAGAAACTCATGACTTGGCCAACATGTGAGCGAAGCGGCCATGCCACACACAATGGTGGATTAGGGTACGTGTTGATAGTAGCAATAAATGCCGATGATCAATTATCAAAACAAGGGTGTACTGATGGTGTGTTGATGATGTGTTGATGATGTATTGACGTTCGGAATGGTTATATATGATGCTTCTGGATAACGATGCTTGATATTGTTCAGCTTCGCCAAGTGATGCAGGGGCAGAAGTCAACCTTGCTTGAGCAAAAAAAATCACTACATTCACGTGTTTCCTGGGCAAAGCGCAGCTCAAAGGCACTGTAAATTGTTAAACTTCACCCAAATCCTCCCAACAACAGAAATTGGAACGTTGTTCGCATTAGCTATGTCACTCTTGATCCTCTGAAACACAAAATCACTTTTCCTCCTCCATAACACCTATAGCAATCGCAAACTCCCAAAGATCGGCGTCAAAATTCACAAAATGTGACTCGACGTTGGAAGGTATCCCCTTCAAAATCTTTGCTTCCAGGACTCCTAAGGGGGAGGGTTGTCAGCAGCGGCCGGCCCAGCAGTAGCTACATACGGATGGCTTCCACTGCAAGAGGATGCCAGTGTGCCGGACGGAACTCTACCATTCGAGATTGCAGAAACGCAGCAACACCTCCACTGTCCCGCGGGCCGTGAACTAAGCGGATGGTGAACGAATCACAGATGCGTGGCCTCCTGACTTTCAAAATCTCATTGAATGGCCATTTCCTTCGCCCGGAGATTGCAGCAGAACGCGCGGCCCATTGCCGTTGCTCAGCTCGTCAGCGGCAGCCTTTTGAGATTTTTCCGCGCGATGCCAGGCATCACCGCGCCAATGCACCTCCCAGTCTACAAGCTGATCAAGAATGTGATGTTTGCTGATATTTGGCACAGATTTCACGCACGCCACCACAATTGCCAGGCTGTTCATTGCATATAATCAACCTGTTCTGCCGGCTTGTTCACCAACAGTCTTGACGCGCGCTTAGGTGAAAGCCTTGACACGCGCTTAGGTGTAAAGCGCCGACGTATTTCACAAACGAGAAAACCATCTTGTCGTGCATGACTGGGGCTGTTTGGCATGTGCCCCGCTGATCCGTGTTGCTTCCAGTGGGCCAGTGGGCCCCAACCGCTAGGAAGTGTTTCAATGCCGCCTTATAAGTCCGCATGGCCTGGCAATTGTTGCAGCTTGCCGGCGACCACTGTGCTTGCCCCAACAGCCATCAACCATTTCTTACCAATCCCACTGACAACATCTGTCAACCATTTTGCCCCTGGTTAACTACCCGCTCACTACCAAAACCATCAGAATCGCTGCCAAGCACTTTTAGCAATCACAGGTTGCCATCATTGAAAATCATCATCAACCATGACCATGCGTCATTGAGGCCGCGCTTCAACACGAACTATTTCTTCGCGATTTTCAAATCATTCACCCCACCTTCGCCCATCAACAACCAGCATTAGCATCCCAATAGGACCACCCAACATCATGAACCCAGCAAATTGAACAGCACTAACCATGCTTTAAAAACATTATCCTTGCTAAAAAATGGTTTAATTGGTTGTTTGCAAACCGTCATGAAACCATCAACCGGCATAGGGTTTCATTGGCCGTTGATGCCAAAAACAAAGGACTGCTCACCACAAATGATTAACTATTGTCAGCTCTTACATTTTGTCATATTTTTGTCATGAGCAATCAGTAGCCATTATCCGTCCAACAGTGACAATCGACCAATGGTGGTTGTTTGCTACCCAACAATCTGTCATATTCAGGCTTATAATTGGTCATAACCCCGGTAATGAGCATGATGGCCAATCACTGACCTTCTCCAACCATCATTGCAAATTTTGAACTGGTAGCTATCATTGACCACCAAAAGTTGTCAGAAACCTTTTTTAACATTGTCATCGTCAAGCATCCTAAAATATTGTGCGCCAAGAGAAATGATCATGATCTGCCATTATGGAGTACTCACAACTAGTATCGACAACCATCATCAACCATTTTTGACCATTTTCAAGTAAATATTACCGAGCACGGCACGGACCATTATCAACCATGCAAAGACCAGTAGTTATCATGAATCCACCATTGACCATTGATTTTCCATCACGAATAGCAACTAGTGAATCATGAGTTTACCCACTTTATATCGAAGTCATTCATCGGGAATAAACCATCAACTCACCATCACCTAATTAACCACGAACGCATTTATTCACCAACATGAAATCCTATGAGTTCTAAGCATCACAATGCCGTCTGCCGATTTCCTGAGGCTTCGTTTCTATTGGCATCGACCATCCCGGGAACTGGTGAAGCAGCAGTTTGAAGACCCCGACACAGCAACCTGGGCGCAGTTATGGACTGCATTTCATGATAAGGTGACGACTAAAGACCCATGGTTGCGAATCATCAGGTGGGGATGAAGTCAATTAGAAATGAAAATTTAGTAATGATAAAGTGTCTAATGATTCAAACACGCATAAGGTTAATGATGGATTGCTTGATCGTTGGTATTAGCTGGATTTTCTTGAATTGGAGATGGTTGAAGTTTCAAAATAGCTAGTCATCCAACAATGATGTGTTTTCAGAGTGGTTCATGATGGTTGATTGATGGTTCATTGATGTTTATTTAGTGTCAAATTGAAAGGCATGCAATGGTTGGTGGACAGCTACTGGATGGCTAGCTACTGTAATGCTTAATTAGTGAGTGATGAAATGATGGTGATTTCATGGTTACTTGATGGTTGGATGACATTTTCTGCTATGTTTAAAATGGTAAGGCAATTTACAGCAGATGGTCCGCCAACTAAGCAGCATCGCAAAGTCATCAACGGGAGCTGACAGGTCCTTGTGTATGAGCGCAGTGGTCCAAATTTAGAACCACGGGAGTACCCTGAGACCGCCAAAAAGAATCGGTCCAAGTTGCGTAGTATCGTAGATCCCTGCCGGAAGCCAGAAGCAAATTGAAGGTTGTGGGAGACTTTCGGCTGGAAGGACCGCCATCAACTAACCATCAATTCACCATGAACCGTCCGTCAACCGTTGTTCACCATCCATCCATCCTTCCAAAATAGGACCCTCTAAACTCTTGATCAAAGATTCTGCCATACTTTTCATTCTGCAATGCAGAGTTCTGGTCCAGAACAGTTCATGGTAGATTCACATTAAACCACCCCCAGTTTTCCATAAATAGCTTTGGATTTAGCATCACTAAGGTGAACCTAACATTTTTTGCAACGTGGGAGTTCATTTGTGGAGACTTGAGGACTTCACCCCCACATTCTTCGGGGTTCCTGTTCTTCAGCGTCAGTGCTGCCATGGCGAACCATTTGCACATTATCCATTAGTTGATTAGTCTCGTAAGGGAGGTCAGTAGTAGCATGTCGTTGACTGTTTATCCATAGTCACTAAGCATTACATGTTCGGTCTCGTTGACCATGACCATGTTGTGAGACCTGTTCTTTTGGTGATCCGAAAAGCGTGCTATCTTTTAGGCTATCATTGGGGAGGGGCAGCGTAGGTGCCTGTGGAGCTGAAGCATCAAATGATGCGGGGAACCCCTCTAGCAGAGTTGGCGCATGAAAATCCACCAGGAGGAGATGATTGGAGATCACCAGGGGTTCACCATGAAGGTGGATTACCTATGTTGATTTATGGTGGACAGACCATCATCATTGACCATGTTCTTTAATGTCACCCATGATGATCAAGACCTCTGATTTTCTGTGATGTTGGATTTCCAGAGGGTAACCATCAGACGTGAATCACCAAGTACAATCAACCATCATTTACCATCACTAGCCATCTCCAACCATCACTAGTCATCACCAACTATTATCAACAATCACCAATCACACCAAATATGATTAACCCTCATGCACCATCAACAACTATGATTCGCCATCATGAACCATCACAAGTTTTCATCAAGAGTTTATTGAACAGCTAATCAATGTTGTTGATGAATAAAGCATGATGGTTACAAACATTGACTACAAACCATCATGACTAATCATGTTATAAACATTATGGTGAACAATTTGACATAATTTTGACATTGCTAACCATCAAAAACCATCATTCATTAAACATTATTTTGGTTTGTTGATGAATAGATATCATTATTAACCATCATTAACCACCATTATGAATAAAGCATAGTATGACTACCAAGCATCATCCCTTCGCGAAAGTGTTCCAGCTTCACTTCCTGGGCTCCAGCTTGGTGCCATGACTCAACATCGCTGCTTGGGATTCGTATGGGATTTAGTACGTGAAAACGTGTGTTGATGAGTGCAAGTATCATGTGTTTGCAAGTATCAATCATGAGATCATGTTTTTGCAAGTATTATGCGCTTTTCCTTGCAAAATAGTTGGGATATATGTTGGTCCGACTTGAACAGGATCGTACAACACGCTTGTATTTCTTTGGGATGTGTTTTTCTCGACATTTCACCGAAGCACATGGTGCAATCACCACTAGTTGTGAATTGCACTTGTCATATCCACAATTGCTGATTGGTTAGCATCTCTGGTTGCTTTCAGCGATGACGTCATTACCACGATGGTTGATCGGTCTTCCAATAGAATATATCCACATTAATCATGTTTCATCGTGCTTAATGCTATCAAAACATCATAAGAATTAGTAGGCATCAACCATTGATCATTGTCTAAGTTACAAGTATCCACCACCATCAATGCTGGTTAAGAATGGGTTCTTGCTAGAGTGACAACCATTAAGCATCTCCATTGTTATACAACCTTCAGCTATCATTATTGTTATCATCATTATTGTTATTGATTATTGTCGGTTATCCCCCATAATTAACCACTATTGAGCAAAGTTCACCGTAGAGAATCCCACGGTTTCCCAGCATAAAACCACCAGCCATGCACTCCATTGGTGAAGCCAGTTGTGTTGGATCCCATGGCAAGCACCCCCGCACCATCGGTTGGCACCTCCGAGGTGCGAATCCTGCTGAATGGCTGTTTCGACCTGATGCATGACGCTGGGACACAGATCCATGGTGATCCTGAAAGATGCTGGTGGCCCCACGAAAACATTGATTTGTCCACAGCCATGGTGGTAGCTACTAAGCAGCCAATCATATCCAGTATTAGTAGGGAAACCACGAGTTTTGGGGGCACACTGTTGGACACATCCACATGAGGATGCTTCGATGATTTGGGTCAACCACCGTGGATGGACAATCCGATTTTAGAGGCGCCAGTGTATACCGGTGTTTGTTCAACGACTCTTTATTTTTCGTGTATGTGGCTATGTTTGGGAAGTGCTTCATCTATTTACTGAGCTTAAGGTGTGTTCTGTGGATGGTTTAACCATGGATAGTCTCCAGCAACATTCGGTCCATGCTGCGGTTGCAGATCAAAGCTCTGTGTGCTGGTGCCAATATCAATTGTGTTGTTGTTATTCCCTTTTACTATTCATGACATATGTTGTCACTCGCTTGTATTCCCAACTAAATTGAATGACAACGATCAAGATTCGCAACAAATCACCATGATTAGCAATGATCAAAGGAACAACAATAAAGCATTCCCTTTGATTGTCACTCTCCATGATTGGCAATGATCAAGAGGCCTCAACCAAGGTTGAGCTCAAGAAGCTTTCACAACCATCATCATTAACCATCATTGCCCATTTTGCACATGATCAACCACTGTTCGACTTGTACAATCAAACATATCTAGATACACCACTAACGACCATAATTATTAAACACCAGTGACATACAATACCTGTTCATAGTTTTATTAATACACCACTATTGTGAACCAGCTTTAACGCCACAATTGGCTTGTTGTTACCGCTTGTCTCTGCACGAAGTCGTCGAAGCGATGTCGTTCACTAGTTGATATGCCTGTCATGGTCCGTATCCCCACAATTGTAAGCCCCTGGATTATTGGACAAACCCTTTCTTGTTGGTCCAGAGGTATCATGATCAACCTCTAGAGTCATAATCCCCATTGGATTTGTCAATTGTCATTCAGGTTTGTTACACGCCTAAAAAACATCTAAAAAAATCTTGGTGGATCCCCATTGGATCCCCAATTTTTGTCGGTGACCCCTCTTCGTTGGTTCATCGCACCGATGAGTCGGTCCGAGCTTTGAGGTGGGGCATTTCAACGCGCTGCGGCAAGCGAAACGGCTCTTCTTCCAACAGGGCTACAAGAAGGTGGGACGTTTGCAAGCGAAGTTGACAGCAGTGACCAATTGGACGATGATATGCCCGGGTGCCGGGACACTCCCGAAATGGTTGATAGATGTTGATAGTGGTTACTGATGGTTGATTCCTCCCAGTTTGGGTCATTTTGAAGGGAGGAAGGAAGGCTACTGCCCATGTACCAGCCGATTTTGGACTTGCCATGTCCCGTTTTGACAATGATTCAGTACGTATTGAATAGACCAGTCCTTCACCAGCAACATTGAAAAAGGTACGCACAAATGTTTTTTTCTTGAGACGCATGTAAATGCATGTCCTCAGCATTGGAACTAGCTCTTGGTTGATTAACCTTTCTTTGGCGGCTTATTCACTTACCTCTGGCCATTTTGAAGGGCCGAAAATCCGTGCAGACAGAATGTTGGAAGTAGCTGGTTATCATTGTGGGGTTGAGATCCAACATCGACAATTGCAATATCGAACCAGCTTCAGCGCGAAACTCAGGCTTGTTGTTTGCTAATTTGTTGTCAATATTAAGCTCCTCTCGGTCCGAAATGCCCAGGTAGCTAAGGCAGAGCCCCGGTCCCAACTCCGGGGGCCATGTCGTACTTTCTGTGCTGTGCTGGCAGGTTGGGGCGAGGGTGAGTGGGAGGCGCGACCCCCACTCTGACCTGAAAATGCAACATACCACAACAGCAAGTGGCAACCTTCGCGCAGGGCCTGCACGAAAGAGAGCAGTTCTGAGAGCACTACGGCATTTCTATCTTTGGGGATGGGTGAGGTACCATGGTCAACTGATACAGCATGAGTCACACCTGGCTGCCTTTTTTCCAAAGGAATCGGTGGCTGCGGTGAGAGCAATCCTAGGTACTGGTCGAAAATGGTGGCATCAACAAGATCCGCTCCTTCCCTTTAGGCGCAATGATGGGCAAGTGCACTTACCGCATCGTGGTTCAGCCACACCGGCTGCTGGCACACAGGGACTTACGTTGCGAATGCTGACATACAACTGTAGGACTCTGGGCACACTCAAGCTAGATTGGTGGAAATTGCTGAGGACTTACATGTTCGTGGCATTCATGTCGCGGCTTTGCAATGCACTTGTTGGAAACAGGACCAAGCACGGCATGAGTGGACATTGAAAGGGAGACATGGGCAACAGCTTTTTCATTGCATTTCTTGGAGGCGTGATTCACGCAATGTACAAACTGGAGTGCTTTTGCTGCTTAGCTGTGCTGTTTTTGACAAGGCGCATTTTCTCTGGAGACTCGATCCTGGCAATGGTGCGGAAGGTCGCTTTGGTGGAGTGAGAGCCGTTGATCGGCGGAGTCGCCAGCCACATGACCACACCTTCATTACCGCTTATGCCCCGCAAGAAACAGCACCTGATGAGGAGAAACAAACTTTCTTCACCCAACTGCAGCAAACACTGCATGGCCTTCCTGCCCGAACACGAGTGTGGCTACTTGGTGATTTCAATGCGCACATTGGGCTTGACCTTTGCTCCCCTTCGGTGGGCACTTTTGAGCCAGAATCCAGCAATGACAACGGCTTTAATGTTGCTCACCTGTGTGCTGCTACTGGCCTTGCTTTGGCCAACACCTTTCACCCAGCGGGTTCGACATGGTGGTCACCAGATGGCTACACTTCGCACAGATTGGATTACGCAGCCATCCCTCTTGCTTTTCGGCGCAGGGTCACTCATTGCAGAGTCAACAAGACTTTTGGACAGCGCTGGCAAACTGCTGCTGTTCGTGATCATTGGCCAGTGGAAGTGCATGTGCGGCTACCTCAAAAGTGGCCTGCCAAGAGGCAGACCAGCAGCACTATTTCTTGGAATCTGCACGCTTTGAGCCATGCATCAAGGGATCCTCAGGCTGCTGCCCCTTTCCTTGCTGAAGCGCACCTGCGCGTGGAAGAGCTTCTCCAAGAACCTTGGAGCAATTTGCAAGATTTGTGGGCCAGATGTGCAAAGGATTTGCTGGCTGTAGCGCAAAAAAATTTTGGGCGCCCTAGGGAGCAACACAACCCTAAACTACTGCCTGGAACTTTTGCGCTCCTTGAAAGTCGTCGGGCAATCATGCACATTTTTCTGGAAGAAGTTGGCTTGCTTCCACAGCTGCCGCTCGCTTCGCAGCAACTCTGGCGGATGCGTTTGGTTCTTCGTGCTCTTCAGCTGAATGGGCGCATAGAAAAAGCACGGAGGGCCATCAAAGCAGATGTTAAAGCCTGGAACCAATACCTGGTGAGTGAACTTGACGCTGCTTTGGAGACAAAGGACCACAAGACTGCTTGGAGTGTGAGTCGACGGCTTGCAGGCAGACTCTACAAACAGCCGCGACAGCCGCCCATGCACAAACAAATTAGCAAAAGGGCTTGGCTTGAGCATTTCAGTGCAATCCAACTGGCCACCGAAACTGCTGAGGCCAGGGCTCACCCAGTGACTTTGCGCAACTCTTCTCTACCGGGCCCTCTTGAGCCACTATTTGCTGGAGCAGAAGGCTGCCGAGCGCTGGTCACAGCTGCTCGCAAGATGCCGCGTGGGAAAGCAACACCTCCTGGAACACTGCCGGTGGAAGTCTGGTCGCTGCTACTACGTGGCCAAGGTGAGCTACATCCAGGGCTTCAGCTGATGCCGGTTTTTGAGAAGATGCAGAGTGCAGGGACGAATTTTGCTGAGTGGTGCACTGGTCACGGGTGCCCTCTTCCTCAACCTAATGGACATCGGGTAATCAATTTGCTTGACCCAATCAGCAAGGTGTTCTACAAAGCGGCTTTGAATCTGCAACAGGATCCACCGCTGCCTCATCAATATGGTTACTCCGCACAAAGATCGCGCAGAGACGCCATTTTGCAGGTGACTGTTCTTCTGGAGCGTTTGCAGCATGAGAGAGTGTGCGCAAGTGCAAATTTGTATGACCTGCAGAAGGCTTTTGACATGCTCAGTCATCAAAGCGTGATTGACAACTTGACCAATGATGTTTCCATGCACCCAACCAACTCTGAGGGCTCTACTAGTAGACATGCAGGGCAGGCTGCAGGTCAAAATGCCAGTCGCAGGCCAGGCGCCGCTCATTGTGCACCTTGGCGCTGGGGTTTTGCAAGGTGGTGGCACTGGACCTCGTCTATTTCGCAGAGTCTATGATGCTGCAATCCATGACTGGCAGACGCAAACTTGGTCTGCCTCGTGCTTGGCAAATGTAGTTTACGAAGGTCAGGTGCTTGACCTTTCTGTTGCTGCTTACGCTGATGATTTGGTGAAAGTCGAGGCTGACAAGGACATTTGCAGCGTTGAGCGCCAGACAGTGGACCACACAAATTCTTTGCAGGAAGTGTTGCGCCGTCGACGCTTGGAGCTGAATCTGCGTAAGAGTGAATCCCTTGTCGCCATACGAGGGCGTGGTGCCTACAGTGCAGCTGAGCGCATTTTTGCTGGTGCATGGGATGGGCCTCCTCTCAAACAATCTGTCAAATATTTAGGTGCTCACATACAAGCTCAGCTTTCAATGAAATTAGAAATCACCAAGCGCATGGCTGCGGCCAGGAACAGTTTTTCTTTGTTTTCTCGTTTTTTCCAAAATTCAAGTGTCTCCCAAAAGCAGAAAATACAAGTTTTCCGTGCTGTGGTGAACGAAGCGTTCTTGTCTGCCCTTGAAGTCAGAGTTTTGAGCGACAGTGACGTTCAAAGGCTTGAGTCTGCAAGGGGGCTGCTACTGCGAAGAATTTTTGGACGACATGGTTTTGGAGCTGTTCGTGGCGACGAGGAACGTCGCTCTGTGCCTCTCTCACTCCTTCGGAGACTAGCTGGCCTCGCTGAAGTACGAGAAGAGCTACGGACACGACGGCTCCACTGGCTTCGTGCTTCTCTTGCAGCAGAGGCAGGTGGGGAAGTGGAAAAATGGAGTGTCAAGCTAGTCCGCCTGTGAATGACCATGGCCAGTTGACAGATATTGCGCCAGCATTTCTGCGTGTTCTGGCCACTGATTTGCACGCTGTGGTGCCTGACTGGAACGGCTTTGTCTCTGGGTGGAAGCATGATTTTCTCGCTTTTCCGAAGTCTCAGCTGCGAAGCCAAATGCCGCAGCCAGAACAACAGAGACGTGAACCAGCTCGAGCTCAGCCAGCTCGACGTGTGACAGCTCTTCCTCCTGCAGGGTCTCCGTTGGAGGTGGCCGCCTCGCTGTGTGTTTTGACTGATGGTTCCAGCCCTGAGACACCAGACGCAATTTCAGCAGAAGACTGGATCAGTGGTGTCTATTGTGGACACTGTGCCGCTGGCCCGTGGCATGGGAAAAAGTCTTTCTTCCAACATGTCATCAGGAAGCACGCAGTGCGAAACGTGCTGAATAGCAAGACATGCCCGCTGTGCTCGAGAGTTTTTACTGAAGTTTCTGCCTGTCGAAGACATGTCAAGAATCAGTCCTGTGGCACCATTGTGAACAATCATGGAGCAGCTGGTGCCATTGCCGGTTTGCAGCACCGGGCTCGAGCACTTGCAAGTCAATCAGCTCTGCCTCTCTTTCCACCGGATGGCGGCGCCGGGGCTTGCTTTCATGGCGCCGCTGCAAGCAGCAGCCACCAGCTCTCCCCAAGACGGCCGGCAGAAGCGTCGTCGAGGAGAGGGCGTGAGCGCCAGTGGCAGCATGGAACAGCAAGTGAAGCAGTTGACAGCTCAAATGCAAGTGCTCATGAAAGCTGTCAGCCAGCACGACCGAGACCTTCGAGATTTGGAAGCCTGGAGTTGCCACACCTTTTTGCTCAGCAAAGAGAGCGCCTTGGCCAAGCTCTTGTTGGAAGCAATGCAAGTCTGGAAGTCCCAGATGCCGGAGTCCGGTCCTCACCCTCTCGGAGCTCCGAGATGGACTGTGGCAGGCACAGTGGCGCAAGCGCTACTGAAGGACCCAGCCTGTGCCGACAACCTCGTCAAGTTTCGTGTCCTCCACGAGGGCTTGAAAGAGTTGCCAGACATGGAGAAATCGGTGCAATTGGCGACGGCCAAAGAAACCAGAGATCACAAAGTCTTGCTGAAGATTCGCCCTCAGTTGAGCAGCCAAGATGAATGGAAGGAAGCATTTGCAGTTCTCAGTGACAATGTGCAGCAGAATGGTGGGGAAGTCAAGACCAGTGCTGCTCCACCAAGCCCGCTGATTCGCCCATTAAATTTCAAATAGGCAGTGCAAAAACGGAGTTTTTCCCCCGGGCCAAGCCCCCCGCAACTGACGGGGTTGCAGGTGTGCTCTGTGGCATTTGATTTTCCTTGACGTGATTTTTGCATTACCTTATCCTTTAGCCAAAGATCTCGATTTGAGACCATCCTTTTGCGTTAGCGGTTGGCTTCGCTGGATGGTTCACACCACACGAATGTGTGCGCAACTTAAGTTGTGCGGAGCCCCGGCCCGAGTTTCACTTGGAGAGAGTGGACTCATGCGGACAGTCAACAACAGTCAACAGTTGTCAATATTGTTATTTGCAGATGTTGTTGGTATTAGGAAGAGGTCATCGGTTTTTTGCAGTGTTATTGCTGAGCCTTTTTTATAAACAACATCTCACAATTATGATTATCAACAACCAATTGTTATTGAGACCATTAGTATAACCCTCAACCTTTAGTCAAATGACTGTCAATCATCCATGATCAGTTGTTGGGTCGCAATTATCAATCATCAAAGATCATTATCATCAATCATGCTGATTTTTTCAACCATCAATGATCAATTCTTGGCTTGAAGACCTGGAGATTTGTTCAACCAACCCTGGCTACAAAAACCTCCAGGTATTCAAGCTACAGATCATCAATCATGATAGGTAATAATCATCAACTACAGATCATCAATCAAGTTACAGATTATCAATCATATATTTTTTTTCAACCAAGCCTTGTTCCCAGGCTACAAAAACCACATCCATAGGAGCTGCAGCTCGCCAGGTGGTCATGGTGGCGGGGATCCATTCGGACGAAGGGATTAGCACCTGGGGCGGAAGAGGAGCTGCGGTTGCTCAAAATTTTTGGGACCCCCAGCCCCCAGAAATGGTTAGTTTATATTTACATATATATATATATATGTATATTTAAATGATTAGAAAGTAGTGATTTGAGATTAGTTTATTGGTTAGTTTTTTAATATTTGGGGGTACCCCTATTTGCTTAGAAAAATAAGGATAGATTAGTGATTAGTGGTTCTCATCACCAATATTAGGGATGATTAGAAACTAGTGATTTGGGGGTACCCCTGTTTTGAGAAACCACCAATTGTTGAACCCTATTGTGTTTAAACGTTGTGAAACCTATTTGAAACCAAACATTGGATGGTTCTTCAACATTTATGACTAGAAATGGTTCAGATAGGATGATGTTGGTGTACCCGATTCTGAGGGGCACTCGGTGTGATGAAGAAGAGGTGATTTTAAATGGATGTGTTTCCGTGGATGTGATATTTGTATTTGTGATATTTTGTGATCTATGTAGATGAGATGTGTGTAGATTTGATACTCGTAAATATGATATGTGAAGATGTGTTTGGCACATCCCTTCTATGAAGAAACATTTGCAGACGATCTCGGGAAAAATGTTTCTCATCCCGGATCCTAAGTCTGTCATTTGGCCAGAACTTGTTTGAACATATGCTTGAGTACGACTACGGTCGGGAAAAGTTGCGCACTCTTGTATGTTTGCAAGCATGTTATATCGAATCCCTTTGACGAGGACGAAACGAGGCAAGTTAGAGAGTTCAGAGACCAACGGCTACAGCAGAAAACCTACATGCCAGTTTTCATTGATCCCGTGGAACGACAGTGCAGCATGAAAGTCAAAGGAGAACTGGAGCAGTTTGTCATCGCAGCGCGCAAACCTTTGAAAAGCAGTGGAATTACCTACCAGCAGGTTAGCCAGGCTTTGCCATGGGGGTAACCAGCTGATTAGCTACATTAGCTATCATTTACCACGGTTACCTAGCTTTGATTGAAACCAACAGGTTAACAATCATTCTCGTTCGATGTTTTGATCAAACAATCATGAGGAAAACCAGCGGTTTAATAATCGTTGTTGTTGGATGTTTGACCGAATGACTTGTTGAGGTCGTTGTGACAATTGTGACGCAGTTCATAACGTTACCAGGTGTTGGTTCTCCAGCAGCTCCGTGATCCGCCTAGGCAAGCAGAAGGGGCCTCCAATGATGTCTGACGACGAAAGCGGGGCGGCTCAGTCGGCGGCCAGTTCTAGTTCGCTGGCTGATATATTTGTGTTGTTCGCAGATATACAGTTGTGAGTCTAGCTATTAACCAGCCTTGCTTGATCCTTGGTGGGCTTGTTGTTCTTTCTAACGATTTTGTTGAAGCGTGATGAGAACAGCGAATGATGGTTGATGCTAAACAGTAGTAATTTTATGCTAATGCTAAAGTTGCCATGGGTTGATATCTACTACTCTTCATAGCGGCCCTATGCTGCCTCCTGAGATAACAAACGTGTGCCGTGCCCATCTCCCCCGAGGAACTGCGGTACTCGAAGCTACAAAGTGGGTGGATGAGTCGGAGCCCTGGGCGACGTTTCCACGTTAAACGCGGTGGAGTTGTAGCCAATTCTCATGACCCAGCTCAGCATTTTTACATGACCCATTATCATCCATAAATGGCCATCACTAAGCGTGATTACCTCTCAAATAATTAGGAGGGCAGTGCTTGCTGGTGCCCAACAATCGCATGACCATTGTCAGCTATTCCCTCATAGGGCAAGCATTTTGGCGAGGACGTTGTTGGTGTTAAGACATTGCGCTGGCCAGGAACCCATTGCTTGCAACTGATGATTGTTCAACAGCATGTCATTATAGCAACCATAATGAGCAGGTCTTGTGCGTGGTTCACCGTCATTTTGCATCATCAATGATCATCAACCGTCATCGACCCTTGTTAATCATCATTGACCATCATTGACCATGATTGAATATCTATTGATGATCAGTTCGACTATGTGCTTATCGAACCGTTAACCACTTTGGTGATCATAGGCGTCGCGTCATCCACCTTTGCATGAAACACCATTAACATGTTTCGTTCATTGATCCATCATCACTCATCAATTACCAACGATTCCATATCATTACTCCACCAGTAACATCGTTGAACAAACATCTATCATCTATCAACCATGAACCATCAATCATCACATTATCAGCCCACCGCCCAGATCGACCCAGATCGTTTCCTCCAAACTTCCCCACCAGGTTGGTCACGCAGTTGCCCTACACTGCTATCCCTGTGAAGATGGCCGATGCGCCCGGGGACCGAGACGTGGTGAAAGGCCATGGGAGGACCCATGGGACCTGGTCAATGATGGTCAAGAGATGGGTTAATGACAGCTCATCGTGGTTGATTGATAGTTTACGATGCTGGATTCATGATTAATGACAGTAGTGGTTGGCGATTGGTTAGTGGTGAATTCATGATGGTTGGTTTATCATGCTGAATGATGGCGGGTATTGATGAGTGCTCATGGTAAATCAGTAGTGCTCTGAGCTGATTGACACCTATGAATAAGAGTTCCCCAATGGAGTTTCATGATAAACACAGATATTCTGATTATGGTCGTTCCTGGTGAATGTTTGTTGATGAAGGTCAACGATCGAAAACCAACCACCATTGTCACTGTCGCTCACACGGTCGGTCTTGGGCGCTAGGCTCCACCCCGTCGCATCATATTCCGTCCAATCGAAATGAAGAATGGTTTCCGGCAAATTGCGCAAATTGCTCGCCTTTGCAACAGTTTGAGTTCTTCACGCATGACTGTTTCCAGGCCCACCACAAGCTGCAGCAAGTGATAGATTTGCCACTTCTGAGGCTTCACGTGAAGTGGGTGTGCCATGGTGATGATATGCCCACCTGCAAAGGCAGCGACTGCAGCCGCAGAGCCAAACTCAGAGTCCAACCCGAACTAACCATTCCGGTTGGTGGTTTTAAACATGTTCATTTTGCCCAATGCCTTTGGGATGCTTGGCTGATGGACTGATATTCTTGGGATCACCAACCATCAGTGATTTATCAATCTTCAGTTCAGTCGTGAATCACCAACTGCTTAGCATTCAAGGCATGTGAGAAACGCGACCGGGACCCTGCTTGCTTGATGATGGTTGGCTGCTGGAGAATGCTTTACGGTTTCACGTTTAATGTTTTACTGGCGGATAGAACCATGATCTGGTTCTACGTCGCAGCTTCAATTTCGCTTTGCCGGGATTCCCATCACAACTCAAGTAACACTCACTTTGTTGAAGCAATTGGATTCCACGTTGAAGCTACAGATCTCAGGATCTTCTCAGTACCTGGATATCTCAAGATGGCGGGTAGTCCGTCATGGCACCGCCAGGCGGCAACTCCATGTACGGCGCGGTGCTGGAGGGGAAGCGTTTTCAGGCACAAACTGCTAGGGGGTTCATCCAATGGGCCAACCGTGCGGTGTTTCGTTACTAAACTTGTCCTCTACCATCCACAATCATCTGGGTGGCTTACAGCCACTTGCTGAGATTTTTTGTGTTTCTGGATTGCCCGGGTTTATCATACAAGTTTTTGCGAGGCGAATCTAAGTGAGCGGCTAGGTTTTGCAAGAGATCTACTTGCGCCAGCAAATCATCCATCATCACCCACGCTTTGCAAACGCCGGAGCTTTGCCAGAAAAGTTGCCACGTCCCTCGACCTCCCGCAGGTGTTGAAACGCACCGAGGGCATCTCCACCACTCAGCGCCTCAGATGCAATACATGTCCTTTGGGAACGAGACGAATCCCTGAGTTGAATGACCAAGGGGGAACCAAGGGTCACATGAAACCGTTGAAAGGGAGGATTTTCACCACAATGCATTGGTAACTTGATGTTACCATCATCTGTTAACACTTATTCTTATTGCTATTTGATGGTGAATCAGCAAGGGTGATCTGTGTTGCAATGGTGTCCGAGAAATCATCAAAAGGTTGGGAAGTCGTGAAGGTGTTCACCAAGCCGCAGAGGAGTTCCATGGCCTCCTGAACTCCGAAGGTCACCCACTCCCAACAGCATAGCCAGAAGTGGCCCGAATCTTCAAAGAAGACTTCATCACTCGCGATGAGCCGCAGGATGATCATCAATGTGTTTGATGATCATCTTTCAATATTTTTCCCGGATTCAACGCCAACTGATGCAAGTGACACTGTGAGTCAACGCATCAGCCTGCAAGGGCACACGGCCTCACCAACAAATTGCCGAAATGGCGGAAGCTGCAACAGTTTCTCGGGTAATTTGGCCAACAAACCGATGTCCCTGCCAGAGTACCCATCTCATGTTAAGGAAACGGTCCAATCCATGTTAAGAATGCGTCATTTTTCTGGTGGATCATTTCCTGTGGTAGTTGTTGGGTGTTGCTGGTCGTTGTTTTCTGCGATCGACAATTTAAATTCAGTGTGAGTTCTCAACAACCATTCTCCTGGTAATGCATCATTGCCCGCCATGGTCAACCACTGGCATTTCACAATGATGTACGCCACTGGTCAAATGCTGTCACACTCTGGCGTCCGACTGTTGCTGGCAAGGATCATTGGGCGGATCATCCAGCAACAGGGATGGAGCCAGCAAGAGAAACAGGCGCGGCTGACACAGCTAGGGAAGATTGAGACGGACGAATGTTCAAACACATGGTATGTTGGTACATGTATGTGTTACTGCATGAGTGCCTACAGCGGTCCAACACTGTGAGAATATTGTCGTATTTGTGTGAAATTTGACATTCTTTATTTAGGCATCATTGTGTCTTGGAAGAGTGTGTGTGTACATATACATATAGCAGATGGAAAAACCCATACATCTGCAGGTGCATCTTATGTTCAAACTAACCATCATTGCCTTTATATCAATCGTTTCATTGACCACCTGTTCGCCATGAGTTTATCAGCATTCCCCATTGTGCGCAATCCGCTAACCATCACTACGTCATTAAGTGACTACGAAGTGTTACTTAGCCACCGTCATGAAGGAGCATGAATCGCCATGTCTTCACCATTTGTAACCATGAAAAACATTAAAGATCCATGGTGAGCCGTCACTAACCATTCTTTCACCAATAGTCCAGCATCATCGCATATTGGTGTTTAGTAAGCAGTCTTAAGGTAATCGAGATTAAATATGTCCGATAATGTTTTGTTCCACCATCATGAACCGCT
>VSDK01001111.1:102681-112925 GCA_009767595.1 Symbiodinium kawagutii | reverse complement strand
CCCATCATGACCCGCTAGCTAACCATCAACTCAACATTCATCAACCAGTAACTAATCATCAATTGACCCTCATCCACAATAATTGGCCACCATAAATTCACCATAGGTTCACCATTCACAAGTAGTTTTTAACTACTATACTAATGAACTGTTTCAGTGACCATCAGAAACTAACCAGAATCAATACACCACTAAGAACGTCAAACAATAATCAATCGTTGCCACTGAGTCATTCATCATTGACTATTGCCTAATTGGCTATCCATCGTAATTGACTACTCAACTAAGCAACCATTGTTTAACCACTATTAATGAACCTAGTTGACCATTTACCATCATCCACTAAATGTTTGCCTTCAATTGATTTCTTTCCCGATTAATTTATCCATTAATCTTCCCCACCGTTCATTAGCCGTTTTCCTTCATTACCTACTATTATTAACTGCTAATTATGGACTATTATCCCCACCATTACTAACTGTTTCTCAACAATTATTGTTATTCTCTCCACCATGAGACTGGTAATTTCCTTAACTAGCCGGCGCGAACTAATCATGGACTATTATCCCCACTAACTCTTTCCTTACCTTCGCTTCACTCTGGATTTCAGGGTGAAGCCCTAAGCTCTGCGCTGTGTACCGCGCAGCGGCTGCATCAGTTCGCAGCACCTGCGGACGACAGGTCACCGGGGGTCACCGGGGGGCAACGGTGCCATGGGGGAGGTGCCACCAAACCATGGAGGGTGGTGAGTCGGTGGTGAGTTAGTGGTTCATGGTGGATTCTAGTGCTTAAGGGTTGATTGAGGTGGTTCATTCAGTGGTGAATGGTGGTTGATTCAGGGGGAAAAACCTTAATGATTTGTTAGTGGTTGATTCATGATTAATTGATGGTTTATCAATGGGTATTTGATGGTCAAAGGTGGTTTTAGATGGGTAAATGATGATTTACTGATCGTTAGTTGATGGTTGACCTTATTTGTTAACTATCATTGAAGCAATGGCTGATGTGCATTTAGTACCAGTTGAGGATGGTAAATGAATGTAAATGAATGGTTCAGATTGTGGTCCATGAATGGCTCGACAATGCTGAAGAAATTGATGGTTAATCATGGTCTTACCAGTCCTGTGACCAACAATTGCAAAAGGGAATAACCGATACTACTGGCAATACTACCCGTGCCATGAACAACAGGGCATACCAGCAGCAACAGGTGAGGTCTACCAATCAACCAAAGGAGCGTTGTTTTTGGCATACTTTGTCGGAAAGCCCGGTGCTGCGCATGATGTGTTTCATTCTCCCAACCCAAAGTTGTCGTTTTTTCTTTGTTGGAAGTCCGTACCAACTGCCGCAGACCTGGAGGGTTGCAAGTTGCAGACAATAGCGGGAGGTGAAAAGCCTTCTTTATGGGCCATTTGGTTCACCCGGTTCCAATGTCCTGGTATAGATCTACGGGGTTAGGAGATCAATGATTTCGATTTCAGAAGATGGTTGGCTATTACTGTCCGCCAGTCATCATTGTACATGGGTCATGATGAATGTTTCTTATCTGTCATTGGACTATCTAGTAGATGCAGATGCATGTATATATATATACCTACATATTTATTTATTTATTCATTTGTTTATTTATTTATTTATCTATATAGTACACAGTATGAATATGAAAATGTAGATGTTTAATTAATAGATATCTTCATTTATATTTACATATATGATATGCGGTGTGTACATATGAATATGTATGATATATTCATGACATAGTGATACACAACTCACAGATACCTCAGCTTTCCACAGGCCCCCGAAGCAGCTCAGTGCCGCCCAGCGGGTGGTTTATGCCCCTTGGAGAGAAGAACTGCCCAAGAGGTTGATGCAATTAGTAGGGGCCATGTTTTCCCAAGCATTGATGGTTAAGTTGTTGATTCTAAGGGTGGATGTTCAGTGATGCTTTATCTTTGATATTTGATAGCAGTAGTGTTTAACAATAGGTACAGTGGTGGACAGATAAGGTGCCAACAGGAACCAGCAATGATGAGAGTTGATATTCCTAGCCTGCCAACTGGACTGTTGGAATAGACAACTGAGCAGGAGAGAAACCAGTAAAGTCAAGGCTTGATAGTAACAAAAAATTATGATTCTTGTGCTAAGTGCCTGGATTTCATCAGATGGTTCTCGATGCAAAGTTTGCCTAGGTACATATCGTCGAAATACAATCCCCTTTTTCTGCATGTGAGCTTACAGATATATAGATTTTTAGACATTCACATGTGAGCAGGCGCGACTATTTGCTTTTGCGCAAGCAGACCTTTCTGCGCTCAATGCCCTGTCAATGCCTTGTCACTGCTTGTCTGCTCAATCTTTGGCGAAATCTTCTGAGGTGCCAGGCATCTTTGATTTGCTGCATCCAGGGCATGTCAGTGGCTTGGATGAACTTGGCAGCGCTAGCTGAGTTGTTTGGTGGTTGCTGTTGGGTGTTTGTATCTTTGTGGTTTGTTGGGATCCTCCGTATTGTTTTCTTTTGCGTTGGCACTAACGATGCTTTTCGAGCTAGATATGCACACAATCATTTTGAACAGTGGGATATCGACTAGGCATGTGATCAAACTTGTTGTGGAAACGCCTTCCGATTGTGGCACTAGCTAAGCATGACAAGGTTGCCGACGTCCGAGTTTTGCCTCCAATTGGTTACATCAGATATTTGCCGGAAAAACTTGAACTGGAGGAAACGGGGAAAGTCCCAGTCCTGTGTAACACGACACGGAGATCGAAACGACGCGTTGTCACGATCCAACAGGGTTGGATGCTCAGCGAAAACCCAGGTGTTTTGCGCCAAGCTGCTGCCTTGGGCGACTTCTTGCAGCTTGGCCGCCAGTATGTCGCCAGTCGGTGAACCCAGGGTAACTGAGGGAAACCAGTTGGCTCTAGCTGGTTTTAGTTGTGAACTTCGTTGGTTATACTTGGTCATAGTTCTTACTTAAATTAATTGATTGTAACTTGGAGGATGAATGATAACCAGCTGGATGAATGATCGTTGTGATAGTCGTCAATGATAGCTACGACTTGGTTGATCACGAGCTACAAACCAACTTATGATACATGGCTCAATCCATCAACCTTGCAGAGGTTCCAGCGGCTGAAGATTTGGCCATGGCAGCTAACCATGATGCCAAATGGGTCAACCCACAATGTTTCCCATCAACCATGGGACCGTGATGTTTCTCGCAAATCATCATCAACCATGAGCGTAGACTATGTCTCCGCTATGCTTGCTTGTATCATTCCTGACAAACCAAGCATTCTCAATGTATCCACAAGTAAGGGCCAATTGTCAAGTGATCGTGACCAGCAAGAATACTACTTAAGGCCAATGAATAGCCTTCAGTAGGACTCAGTATCAGCCATTAACAACCATCACTCATTTTCAACCATGATCAACCCCTCTCAATCATCCTCAAACCACCATTAAACCACCACTTAAGCACCACTTAACCACCATTAAACCACCATTTTCACCTCATCCTTAGACCATCATCACCGTCATCACCCATGAGTCGCCCTTCTTTGCCCCGCGAGGCTGGTGGGTTTGTACTCCGACGAAACGGTGGCGTGTCACCGGAACCGCGGCAAGCCGCCGGTGCTGACGCTGCTGGAGCGGGCGCTGGCTGTGCCTTGGCGCTCTCAACCATGCATCACAAGTTGAAACACGAGACACTGACAATCAACTAACCATCAACTAACCAACATCAACTAACCATCTACAACTACTCATGATTATAATAGCTAGTGATTCGTGATGATGGGAACCATTATGGAGGCAGAGCTGAGTTTGATGATGGGACAGTACAAAATGAAGAGATCAAACGATTAGCGCTTTCGCGTGTCTTTTAAGCCGTCGTTGCATGCGGGCCTACGGATGCAGAGGCGCCCAAGGCAACGAAAAAATAGCTAGTGATTGTAATAACCATCTAGTGAACCATCTCATAACCATCACTAACCAGCTAATTAACCATGATTATAGTAACTAGTGATTACAACTAGTTTCAGTAGCAACTGACCATCTAATAATCATGGTGTTATAATAACTGGTGATGGACAACTTATAACTACCATAGCTAGAAAGCAACCATCGATTGAACCATCGTTAGTTCTTGATTTGTTGGTGAATTTGTTGATTGAACCATCGTTAGTTCTTGATTCATTGGTGAATTTCTTGATTGAACCATCGTTAGTTCTTGATTCGTTGGTGAATTTGTTAGTTTGTTTAATCATCAGCGAATTCAACAGCTAATTCAACAACAACTACAGTAGCCATCAATTCATCATTAGGAACGCATACAACAGTATGCCATCAACTCAATCTGAACGATTATTTGATTAATCATTGACTACTATCAGATGATCAGAACCATCCGAAGCATCACGACTGCACTCCAGTCTCACGAAGCATCAGCATTACGAAGCATCAACGGGTTCCATCTTTGCTTCCCATTCGGTTGCCATTCGCTTCCCATTCGCTTCCCATTTCCCAACGAGCGCCGGCACGGCAGGTGCTGTCCATGCGCTGGGTGGACGATGTGGTGCTGGGAGCTCCCTGGAAAATCACCGAGGAACTGCTGACGTCCATGCGCCTTGGCCGCGCGGCGCCGTGGGTGGTCACTACAACAATGATGGCTGATATATGTTGGATGACCGTTAGTGATGCTTGATGGTGGCTAATAATAGACAATGATGGTTTCCAACGGAAAATCATGGCTGATAGATCCAGAAATGAACGGGAAGCAAAATGCAGAAATGATTTCTGCATCGCACTTTGGACCTCCTAATAGCCTAGCAAAGCAAAGCAAAGCTGAACATACCTCTCTCGATTGCTTGGTGCATAGCAGCATTCATTTCTGGCGGGGTAGAATCCATTCATCAAGAAACGAGTTTCAAAGAGAGCTTCAAGAATGCGGAACAACCTTGGAGGACAACTCTGAAGAGTATATCATTTCGAGTGGTTTGCAGTGTCACTTGGGCAAGCTTGTGTATCCTGATGGATTGTGGTTTGCTGATGGATGCGCATCCTGCATAGACATGCATTGAGCTCCCCAACGACTTTCCGCCTTATCAAACAGTTGGTTTGCCTGGCAGCAACCAGAATTCTGAACCATGAACCACCATCCAGTATTTGTTGATGTTCAGGGACCACGGTCAAAGTCAGCCACAGTTCCAGTGGTTCCAAGAATAGCCAACCAACCCGCCAGCCAATGTTTATTCGTGTTGTATCCTAATTCTTGCTGAATATACCCAGATCTTTATCCACTTTTGATGTTAATGAGTTGTGATGGACCACCATGAACCAACGAAACAACCAACAACATCAACATCATTCACCCCCAAGCGGCGAGGAACATCAGCTGCGTGGTACTGGGCCGGGCGCCGGGTGCAGAGACCTTGCAAGAGCAGGAGATGGGAGAAGATATCAACTGAGAAATGATGAGTTTCAATGCTTAATACGCAAGGTTCTCACGGAGCATTGGGTTAATGATGTCCAATGATGATAAATCAATGGTAATTTTGGAAAAGAATGATGATTTATCATGGGTCATTATGGAAAACAAATCTTGATATTGGTTGAAAGGAGACGCATTGAGTGGTTGAACCCTTCCATGGTCAATACGTGTCTCGGATTCGTTTAGCCATGTTGCAGGCGCATCCATCGTATATGCTTGGACCCCTGAAACCACCGGTGTGTTGCTGCTTCCCTACTATAAGAGTCATCCATTGGCCACTGGATTGGTTCCACGATGGGATTCCTGGAGATTCCCATGGGATTCCTCAGGAGCACATGGGTGTTCCATGGGTCCCCTGCCAGGGTCACCGGTTGGGTCTGCCAGGAGCAATGGACTGTGCCTCGGGCACGAGGCATTCTGACGGAGCTCGAGAGTTCCTTCTCCATCTCCTCCGAAGCGCTGAGACTTGGCACCGAGATCCGTTGTGGGAGACCAGTTGTGGGAGACCAGGGAGCCATTGGGCGAGCCTCACTTTGGAGGGGACACCACAGGGGACACCACAGGGGGGCCTTATTGAGCTGGTGAAAATTGCAATCTGAGTGCAGAAGAATCTTTCAGCTTGGGGTGTTCTGTGTTTACTACTTTGGGGATTCCGCAATGGTGGTGGCAGCGCACCCGCATAGATTGAATGATCCATGAAATGAGCTCTCTCAAGTACGCAAGGTGAAATATGGGCACTTTAAGAATCATTGTTTGATGGATCTAGCTATACATAGATCCTTTACAAATTCCATTCAGGAGAGTCGAGTACCATCCTGTAAGATCCTTTACCTACCGTCACGGGCGGACATAGCCAGGCACCATGAGCCAACCATCAAGAATAAAAACATCACCAACCATTGAAGCATCATCAGTCAAATATCAACCAAGATTAACCTCCACCACATTTAAAAAACCACCATGGTCCAACCATCCAAGCACCACCATTTCAGCATCCCAGCGCTTCATCTTAGGAAGCAACGGCTCATCGCACGCTCCGCCGAGCTGGTGCAGCGGAACAGTGGCATGGCACCAACTGGCGATGCATTGATGACCACCGGTTGGCATGAAAATATGTTGCATGAAAGAATCAAGGGGATTTGTTTGCATATTCTTTTACCATAATGATAGTAATGCAAGTATCATGTACTAACATACTACACGTAATATGTATTTTGATATTTATGTATTTGATTTTAAGTATCATACATAAATGTTGATGCCGATCAGTTGGTTGTACCTTGGGAATTGTTATGGCCATGATCAGCATCTCTGCTTGATACGAAGGTTCCAAGATCGCCTCTCTGGAATCTGACACTGTGCCCCCGAGGCACGATGATGGAAAAGGAGTTGAACTACATCTCTCGCAAGGGCTATGTTCCCGAGGCCAGGGAGGGGACGGAACCAAAGGTTTTAGCTTCGGACTCTTGTCTGGTCTGTTGGCCGACAGATTTGATGACACTTCAACCTGCAGATATGACACTTGGATGAGCTCCACTTGTGATTTGGTAGCCCTACTCTATGTAAACGCTTGAGGATGCTCAGCTGTACAAATTTGTTGATATCGGTCGATTATCCACTAGCGAGTACAAGCCACTTTGACCATTACTAGACATTTCCACGGTTGCTCCCATTGTGCTTCACAGGATGCTGTTGCAGTGGACTGGGGCAATACCAATCATTGGCTGCTATCAAGAGATTGTTTCTCCGGAACTCATGCGAGTTCAACCACCGAAGAAGAATCTTCCCCGGATGTCTCGCCATTTTATGATCAGACAGTGCATGATTATGTCCACTCCACCAATTCATTAGACTTTTTGGTTGAGGATGGTTGCCAAAAATGCTTCCAAATGGGGCGTATCATTGGTTGTGCCACGTCGACCTCAAGAACATTGGTTGAATTGCTGCCATTTGTGGCTTCACATTAGATGAGCCATTGAAAACAGTGGTGATTGGTTACATTTAGCATGTTCATATTGAAATTTCCCAGAAAGCTGGCTCTTGTGTTCGTAAACATTGGCACTTGAACAAATGAAATACTGCTAGATTTTGACCTCACGGAAACATCATAGATTTGGCGGTTGAACCATTGGCGACTAACTTGGAAGCCAAGCAGTATGTCATGCGATTTTATCAGCCATGACCCAGGGTTCAGTCCTCGAGCAACCTCGCTGTTCCCATATCCCAATGAAGCGCATTGATTCTTGCTGGTCTTTCGGCATATCTCTGCTTTTGGAAACCTCTATGTGATCATCCCCTGCAAACATTTCCCTGGTGCCCCAGCTCGAGGTTTGAAGAGCTGAGCGACCGCGGCAATGGTGGTATCATCACCTCGTTCAAAGCTACCTTTTGGTAGATGAATGGCATGTGTGAATTGCGGGGCCTCAAGAATGGTTCATTCATTAAGTGATCAATGCTTAATTTGATACTTGATTAATGATGGATGAAGCCACATCAGTCAGATCCGCGCTCGATCATTTTCTACAAATCCTCTGCCAGCGAAATCGCTCCTGGGGATTTGGGCCATCTCGTGTTTCACCCAGATGCTGCTGCTCACGAGTGTGAGGCTTCTCTAGTGCACGGCAACATGGGATGGTCGCAAGTATTCGTACAGGTATGAATACATGTATGTGTGAATCTATATGTATTGTATATATTTATACATTGTTTTTGCTGTATGTATCTACATGTATACATATACGACAGCTATTGAGTATCATAGTATTGGCAGTAGTGATGATCTTGTTGGATGTCTTTCAAGCTGTGAACTTTATCTTATTTATATGTTGGTAGAATGATTCAGTGCCCAAAACATGTGCCCAATGAGTAGCAGATTCCGTCATGAAACCACCCATTGGAGCTGCTGGATCCATACGTTTTTTTCCATCCCTTCCAGCTCATGAAGTTCCTCCCGACACTGCCCATTCTGCCGATCCCTGGAACACTGCTGCCACCCTGGTGCAGCGGCAGCAAGTTTTCTCCGGAAAAAGAGATTCAGCGGTGAAGCGGCGTTTGAAATTTCCAAACTTTTCGCGTTAGACAGGTGTAGCCACCCTAGACCTGCATCACTCCTATACACATCAACAATTTTTCAGTGCAGAATCGCCTATCCCCAATACCGCCGATGTTGGGATCTCTTCTCTTTGGTTCATGATAGTTTTATTATGGCTTTTCCAGTGGTTCACAATGGATACCGATGGTGAGTGATGGGTACCGATGATTAAGGAATAGCCATGATGGTTGCTCAGTGCCATGATGCCGTCTTGTCAACCATCCATGCTTAGCTGGTTGAAGCTAATACACTCGTTACAGCTAACGGTTTATTAGTTAAAGTAGCCATTATTGGTGACTTAAATAGCCATTCTTCCACCTTATCATTTTTAAGGTGACAAAAGTAGGTTAAGCTGGTTGTATAGTTGGTTGATCGCACAAGCAGCTACTTGAAGCTCACCCACTTGGGTTGCTGACGAGGTGCCGCCTGAGCGACCTGCAGCACATACTGCGCCCGCGGCAGCTGCACCCGCCGCACGGAAGTGGAGCCAGGAGCGAACCAGCGAGCAGAGAGTCATCCACGAAGACGACAAATCGCAATGGTAGTAGTTTAATTTGTTACCATTAGTACTATAGTAACTATAGAATCTGGTATTATACCAATAGTACTTCATCAATATTGTCAGTAATACTTCCATCAGTACTATTTTGGTAGTGATAAGAACCTATTGTAACTATAGTATCTAGTATCAGTACCTTATTGCAATGGAATAGTTTCTTATCAGTACCAAGTAACTACCAGATAACAAATTACCTATCTACTATTCTGGTAGTTACTTGGTACTGGTAAGAAACTACTCCAGACTAACCATTGCAGTAACCAGTACTACTATCAGTAATAATGATACTGATGCTAGTAAAGATGGCACTGATGGAAGTGACAATGAACCTGATGATAGTCGTAGATACTTGCAGTGGTAATGTCAAGAAACAACCATACTAGCTAGTTGATTGAGGAACCAGAATTGATTACAACCATAGTAGAGGCTATAAACGTGAACTAATTTGTTTTTGGAACCCCCATGATAAGAAGAATAACTAGTTATTTGTGATTATGATCTAATTGGGGAAAGCATCTCGTTTGTGCAAGGTGAGATACCACCAACCATACTTGAGCTGTAACGGATATTTTTGGTTGGTTGGTTGGTTGGTAGGTTGATCGGTTTTGGTTTGCCTAGGGGGTCCCGAACCAACTCAGTTAAACCAAAATAGAAAGGATGACCGGCCAGCAAACTTCCAGTATTTTGGTTTGATTGAAATGTCTAAAAGGTTTTGCCGATATCATCATCATCCACTACCAGTGTTTTTGTTTCATTTGTCCAGTGATATTGCTCTCATTTGATTTGATTTGTTAGCTTCCGTTGCTCCCGGCATCTTCGCTTGCTCGACTTTCCTTACAACTGAAGGCACTTCGTCCTCCGCCTCAGGAGGATCTAGGCAGAGCGCTACTGAGCGTCGGCGGCCCGAGGTGAAAGCCAACCGTTGGCAAATCAATGGCTGGATGGCTTATCACGAAAGGTAGCTTTCCGCAGGGCTACCTTGAGTTTCACTTTGCGTAGCAAAGGGGGCGGGCTGGCACCCCTTATCCTTGATTCATCAAGGAAAACCAGATAGATGTATTTTGACCATGATGATCCCTTCGAAACTTTTTGGTATGATGAA
>VSDK01001111.1:89062-101092 GCA_009767595.1 Symbiodinium kawagutii | reverse complement strand
TGCAGCTCTCAAAACACCAGCGCCGAACTATTCTACCGCACAAACACGCCGCCCGCAAACCCGCCAGCAGACAAAGACACTGGCAAACAAAAAACACCAGCTGACCAAAATTGCAACAAAAATACATTAGCTACAAGAAGTCCCAACCCCCAGCCCCAACAACATCCAAAAAAATATCACCCCACGAAAATACGAGAAGACCATGGCACCAGCAGACCCAAACACCAACACAAAACAGGTCACAAAAACACCACTTGCTCACAAACACATCGGCCCGCAACGCCGGCAAACAAAATTACTTACCCACGGCAGCAAACAAAAACACCAACGCAGACCAGCAAAAACACCAAAACACCGACCGCCTAAAGCACCAGCACACGAAAAATAAGAAAACAACAGTAAACAAACCTGCCAGTGAACAAAACAAAATGTTCCTCAAAAATCAGCCGCGCAAATTGCCGGCAATTAAAACACCGACCCGCAGAAACAAAAAAAACACCAGCAATCAAAAGCACCACAAGGCACACCGCCCTGCCAAATTACCAGCCAAAAAGATGCCATCCGCAAGAAAACCAACAGATGAACACACCACACGCCCCACGTTCCATTCTTGGATCGGTCTGCAATCCATGTACTTCATCTAGCCCGCTTTGCCTCTGGGTTTCTTATTTTCTTTATTTCTGCTACCCCTTACCGCCCACGCCAACCGCAACAACCATGATATACCGAGCTAAGCCAACCAGAACACCCAAGGCCACAACAACTTCACAACAACGACCCCAGCGATACAATCACAATTACATAGTTTGCATGTTAACACACCACTGATAACCGTGCCTGCCAATAATAACAACCACTTACATTCCTGTTATGTTCTCTTGTGATGCCTACCTTTCGTGTCCCCCTTTCTCAAGTCGTTGGTGGCTCAATGACAATAGTCAATGGGTGTTTCTCAAAATGGGGAAACCCCAAAATGATTAAATCTATAAATGGTTTATATGAGGATGCCTTAGGGGGTCCCCATTGTTGAGAAACCACTAAATAACGAATCAGGGACATTTGGTGATTGATGATTTGTAATCTTACTGGCAATGAATCATGATGGTTGACCATCGTTGAAGTGGTTGATGATCGTTGATCCTGGTGGATGACGACTACCATTTGTAAGACTTCGTAATAGATCATTGCCAACAACGATGACATGACGATGGTCAATGCTGTTTAATTAATGATACGTCCAAATGACTATTGAGGTTTCCAGTAAAAACAGGAAAACCCAACTACATCCCAACCACGATCACATTTAGCAGGAAGTGAATACCAGGTACCAATATTTTATAATCCTCTATCATTGTGTTTGACCATGTTTGGATAGAACCCAGTAGCAGGAGAAGATTGGCTCGGTCAGTTTTTGTGGAACTTCAGCACCATGGTTGAAACACGCAGGAAGATAGGGTCCCCTTCTGGCGACGACGATGCTGCCAGCATTTGCAATACAATGCTCATTTGTTGAAGTCATTGAGAAGTAGACCAGGATCAAAGTCATGGTGAGAGAATCTCTTCTTGGGGAGGCATCAAGCTAGTAGTTGGGTGGCCCCCAGATTTAATGGCTGGGTAACCGTCACTAAGCATGATTCAACCAGGACGACTGTTGCACAACCACTATCAACCATCATCAACCACCATCAACTGCTCAGTTCGTGATGATCAAGCACTACAAACAGATATAATCACACATGTCATTCACAACCCACAACAAAGAATCAAGCCCAATGCTTCGTTCATGAGATGGAATTCATTTAAAGATTCAAAAATTCTCCACATCTTCACAACTCACAAACCTGAAAAAAATCTCCACATTGAAGTTCCAACTCCCCATTTTTCACATGAAAAATCTTCAGCTCACAGCGTTCCGAGGCGCCCACGGGGCTCATTGCCGCCCACCTGGCTCTGCGTGACTCCATGCTGAGTGCCAAAGCAGCCTTGCGAGAGGCAAACCTGGGTGAAGAACCACGCGAAGGTAGAGAATCCACCGGAAAAATGGCTCGCAAAATGAATAGCACATGGGAATTTTCCCTGTAAAATACGGTGATTTTGCCATTGCCCTTCTTAATTGATGGTTGATTACAGGATATGTTTTGCACAAATGATGAACAATTCTCCCATATGGTTGGTGCTTCTCATCCACATCTTCGATTATATGGGGAGAAGATCTTCAATGGCACAGTGTACATGACAAAAATTCTGGTTTTTGGTGCCGCATGGTGGCATTGATGCTCAGTAAGCTGGTTGATGATAGGTGATGATTAGCATTACTAGGGGATGATAAACCATGAATGGGGGCAATAAGCACTAATAAGTTGACTCAAGGGGCTATGAAAAGGTGAATGGTTGAAAATGAATGATCACTAGGGACAATGCTCAGCACGAGACAAAAATTGGTTGTTTTGGAAGGATTATGAACCGTGCTTACCCAACCACTACATTTTTTCTCCGACATTAGATCTTTTGATCCTGGATTCTTCGAAGGAATTTGCCTGGTCGGATCTTTGGACGTGTTGGTCATATGTTTGTACTGAACCACGCTTGAACCAAAAGGAACATAATCGCTGTTTCGAGGAGCAGACCCGTAGAGAGATTAGGATATCATTTTTAACCTGAATGTTTCCATGGATGATGCCACCGTACATGTGCAGAGTGAAGATGCCCTATTCGAAAATCATTACCAATCAGGATAATGGAAGTTTAAAGAGAAAGCAAATGATTTGGCAACGTGACTGGTTGCATTATGATTACCATTGTGGTAGAACTACGACTACCATCATCAACATATAAAAGCCAATTACGTATGATCAGTTCCCCTGATATAGCGTGCCGAACTCAAGTATTGTGTTAATATGGATTTTTAACCTCTTTTCGTGGGGGAATACCACTCTGCAACTATGAGAGCTATGGGAATGGATGGGGATACGCATGGGAATGCATTTGTGGCCATGAAATGAAGGTGACAGCGGACGGCTCAAGGTATTTTTGACACAACCAGTGACACCTTAAATACCGTCAACCCGTTTACAGCACGTGTTAAGGCGGGGGATGTTTCAAGATGACCCAACTGGTGAACCAATTTACGCATCCTTTTTGACGTTCATCCGAATTGCTATGTCTAATTATGATTCTTGGTGATCTTCTACAATCAGCCATGACCAACCATAAATGGGACCTGATGGGAATCGATGGTCCCATATTGTTAGCTGGTCCTTCGTTAATACGAATACTCCGTATTTTACCTCAGTTCTATCCCCTAACAAACCAATATCCTCAGCAAAGTATCCCTAATCAGTTACGAATATGATTTAATCAACACTATCCCCTGCCATTGCCCACTCTAGATGATGCTAGTCAAAAACAAAGCCTTGATGATATCCATCATTGCCTCATTGCCCCTTCATGGTAACAGCAACCAAATGCTATAAAGCTCGACAAAGCCAGAAATTCACAGCAACAATTTGCGAGTGTCTTAATTGGTGTTTTCATGGTTCCCAGTACAATGGCAATTGTTACGATCGTACCAATCCCATCGCAATTGAGAATAGCAATGGCCGTAAAAGAAACGATAATGATATTTTACTCGAACAAATGGCTATAGGAAAAATGATGGTTATAGCCAATGGTTCAATTTACAAACCATTGTGGTTATAGTTACATCATCATGGTTTTATAAACTTAGCTTGGCCACTGTTGTTCTCACGGCAATGGCTTGTTGGTGCGCGAACTTTGCCCCGGCAGGTCATTCAAGGCGAGGTGGCGAGTGCGTAGGCACGGACCTGACGGTGGTTGATGATGTGTTGGTGGTGAAGGATAGTTGGTCAATGATGGTTGATGACGGTCACAAGCTGGGTGATGATGGTCAATGATGGTTCATGGTGATTGATTCATGATGCTAAATGATGATTGATGATGGTGGTTGATGCATAGCACGATGATTACCAATGATTGAGGTAGCCAGCGTTGTCATCCAAGAGCTGGGAATGGCTACCAGTGGAAGTGGATGGCAGAATCAGATTCCCATTGAGATAACAGCTATCCAGCTGATCGACAGATGTCCTGTCGGTTGATCTAAGCTATCTCCCTCTGTATCTGGCGCAGAGATATTGTTCTTGGAATAGCTATGATGGACCAAGTGAACTAAGCAAGAATTCTTTGGAATGAACTCAGCATTCCTTCATGCAACAGTTGCTTGTTTCTACATGGGATCCACCACTGGAAACCCCACTGCCGGGATGGCAGGTGCAGTGAATTTGTGGAGCCGGCGGTTCCGCAGAAAAACTGAGCTGCGGTGACCCACCCAGTGGTTTCGAGCGGTCCAAATTGCTCTTCCTCACTTTCCGTTCTGAGACTGGTTGAAACAGCAGGGAACAGTAACGAAACAGCAATGAAAGTCAGCTTCTTGACGATCGTTATCACAAAAACAACTGTCGGTTTATCAGCCATTGACTACTTATCATCATTACTAGCGTTGTCGATGTTTACCTAAAGAGTAAGCAACCAATAATCAGGGTGTATAAGTAATGGAATTGTGGCTCACGAACAAGCAGTTGTTTGTTCATCATGGTTTCATCACATTCTTTCACAGCCGCATTGAATACCCTCCAAATCTCACACTCTTGAAGAAGCAGCATCAACAGCAGCGGATTGCACAATCTGAATCCTGCCAGTTTTCACTTTCCTGACTCGATTCTTGGGTTCAAACAGCTGTTAGACAGCTGTTAGCTGATGCTGCTTGATTGTGGTCATTGTTGTTGAAAGTTCATCACGGCTTCTAAAATCGTCACCCATCAATTGTCCATGTCTCCAACAAGGTAAATGACCTTGGTTGTTGAGTATACGCAATGGGATTATATCGACCATGAACGACCATTATCAACAATTAGCACGCAGCTCCCTTTCCCGTAAGGGACCTCTCTGTACCATGAGGCCATCCATATCAGCCATCATCCCCGTCTTCATGAGTACCCGTGACTACCCATCACTGACCACCATGAACCAGGATGCATCGCTATTGGTTATGAACCAACTGTGGCTCAGCCCTTGACTTCTGAACGTGTGCTTGCACCATGGGCCGCATGAGCGAGCGTGCGAATGAGGCAGGTTGATGGCCTCACAGCTATGGTTGGGACAGCCATTGGAAATCCAACTACATCTCACTGGGACCCAAGGAGAGAGACATAGCTCTGGAATCGGGCTATCAAAAAGCTGGCATCATGGAAGCCAGTGGAGAATGAAATTCACCGCTGAAAATTCTGTAGTCAACTTGGACGACCGACCCCAGGTGCCATCCCAAATGATTGGCTCGTTAGTGGCCTTGATTCTTGCCAGTCGAAAACTGTGAATCAACTTGTTGCCTATTGACAATCACAGAAGTGACCTTCTCACCGATCTACTCCCCAAAGGACCGGCAACCATGATCATGCAATGCTGTAGAGCAACCAATGATTGAAACATATTCCCATTGTAACAGCATTCAGCAACACAACCCTTGCCGTAGCGAAATCAAACAGATGGCATTGGCTACGCTGTGAATGGATCCAGATTTTTTGGTGGTACTCCCACCCACCATCCGGACTTATTTGATCAGTCGGTCAATCATGAAGTGAATTGCTATGTATAGTGATGGTCAACCATTTACATTAAGCGTGGTCGGTTCATCATAGTTGATCATTATAGTCATAGACATGGTTCCAGTCATTTCGCATCACGACCTCTGACAAGCGAAACATTTGATGTTAAAGAACTGATGGCAGCAGGGGCTTTAGCATTTCTATGGCTGTCCTTCGCTGTGTCGCCAGGCTGCCAAGGGATCACCAGAGGCGCTCCGAACTTGGGAAAGCTGCAGACCTCAAAGAATCCAAACTTCAAGGGATGAATTCATTGGGATTAAACTCCAAAGGATTTCAATGAAAATAGAGTGAGGATTCTTCCGAATTTCATCGAAAACTTGCACAAAGTTTCCAAAATGCAAGTTTTCAAAGAGAATTAGGATTCTTCTAAGTCCAAATTGTGGTTCTGCCCTCGGATCCAAGAAACCTTAGATCATCTCTGGAAAAAACTGTTGCATCTTGTTTTCTGCTGCGGATGTTACTTTTTCCAAGCAGTCCGATGAGATACTGATCATCCTGACAAGACCTCTTGCATCATGCCTGGTGATGGAAATCGCTTGACCAGACGCCTGAGGCGTTTTTGGTGGACAACAGCCAGCTGAAGCTTGTCCATTGGGGGTGGATCACCGGGGTGTCATGAGTTCATTGTGGTTGGTTGGTTGGCTGGTGTGTCGTCACTCTATTTCCAATCGATTATTCACTACGCATGAACCATGAGCCTTCAACTTCAAACATCTAGCTTCATCAATCAGTGGGTTGGTGACCCAGTTGTCCCCAGCTGTGATCATTGACTTCGGAATATAGATAGCTTCAGATTTGTTGATATGACCTACTAGAGCTATATCCGGCCGACCTGAACATCCCCAATCAGAAGTATGTGTATGTGTCTGGGTATGTGCATGTGCATGTCTATGTATGTAGGTATGTATAAATGTATGCATATGTATACTCAATATCCAATGCTAGCATCCATGCTTTTCGGGCCCTCGTGACATCAAACAGTGACCTTTGCCTCCAGTCCACCACATGGCCATGCCTGTACCAGCTAACACCATTGCCGCCATCAATGCTGGTACCCCCCAGTATTTGGTCCGAAAGTCGTCAGGTGGCTCTGGAACACCACCCTCTATGGACACAGGCGGTGAAAAATCTATGATGAATCGACTTGGCAACTTCAGATCTACTGGGAAGACTTATGCCCAAGGAATCTGTTGCAGCTGCAGATCATCTCGCCAACTACTGGATTCCCAGCCTTGTTAAGGCTATGAGAGGTTAGTAATCCCACATGACGATTCATCAATTAAGACATTAGATTCATGGTCAAAGATGTCAACTGCCCCCCCTCGAGCAATGGATAATATGTCACAGGGGTTTGATCACCGTATTACGTCTACTCACATGATTTGTGCTATCCTGCAGTGTGAAATCTATGAGCGATCATGATGATTGGATTATTGACGTGGTCGGTTAAATGGATCATTGTTAACAGATTGTTGCTTTTCTTGTGAGAGGGTTGCCTGGCCACTGATCAGGAAGTCGGATGCTCGTGGAATCGCCTTCCGCCAAAGCATGACGCAGGGGGAAGTGGGAGATGTCCAGATCTTTGTGTGCGCATTGCGCATGTAATTTTATGATTGCATATGTTTTGCATTACATACATACATACATACATACATACATACATACATACATACATACATACATACATACATACATACATACATACATACATACATACACACAGAGTTATTGTCAATAGGAGTCAAAATTGTGAATATTGACTGGTGATAGTTGATAGCGGTTGATCATGGTTAGCTCTTCCTTCAAAATGGATGACAATTGGTATAAACATATCACCACCTAAATCCAATTGATATATCGAGATGGTTGCTCATTTCCAAGCATGGATGCAGCTGTTGGTGCATACCCCCTCACCAAGATGCATGGTTTAGTGATCATGGTCCGTGCATTGCGTTGGTAAACAATGCAATGTGGGGGTGGCTGATCTATCCCTTTTCGCTGCCCAAAGTCGTGATGAGTTTACCGCAACCAACCAGTCGGGAGATGTTTAGGACCTGCCCATGGTTGGGCACCAGAAGTCTGATGAAGGGGGGTACCCCACTGGCTTTCTGAGAGCCACGTTGAAGGTGAAGCAGGTCACGTTTTGTTGGTATATCAGTTCCTTTTTTCATGGGAAGTTGGTCACATGATGCGTTTGGAAATTCATCCCCGCCGGCCACACTTTAGCTTTCACTGCCTGTGCAAAAGTTTGTAGCCAGCCATGTTCCAGGAGCTTGAAGGACAAAGATCGAAGCTTGGTAGTTCACAGCTGGAAGAGCCGTGCTTTGGGGGTACCCGATGTACCAATGGACAGACTGTCGTCGTTTCAGAATTCCTTTGGAGCTTCAGTTCCAAGTGTTTTTCATGTGAGTGATTTGCATGTTGTTTCACTCGGCTTCAATTGCTGGACACTGCCTGTGGCACCAAGCTGAGATAGTTCCATCAAAATCACCAACATGTTCAAGTTGTACATTCGTCCAAATGGTCAGATGAGCTATGCTGCATTAGTTGGCAGATGAAAAAACCTCAGATCAGAACTAGCAACCTTTACCAGATCTTTTGTCACGCAACAGTGCTGAAAATTTCCCAACTCACAGTGCCTTCCTTAGGAAAGATCGCGGAGTTCGGATCCGTTTGGGGCACTCAGACGAACTTTGCATCATTATCATTATCATCATCTTCTTCTTCATCATCGTCATAGCAATGTTGATTCTTTTGGAGCAGCGTCCCCCTGCATTGAGGTGGTGCGTGGGAATCCACGACAAAGTGAGGATGGCACGATGTGGCTGCAGGTTCACGACTTGTACCTACCCATGAAGGTCCGCCGCCATCTGCGTCGGTGTGCTTCCTCATCATGTCCTGGGTAAGTGTCAATGGTTTATGGGGGAACCCAGCTGAATCGTATTGGTATTACAGTAGATTGATGTTTACTTTTTGGCTGTAACTTTTTTGGTGAAGGCCAAGTGCACAAGCCGCTTTTGTGTTCTTGCCCAAAGCAGGTTTTGCATGGCCACTTCCCAAAATCATTGCAGAACATGCCATGATGTTGCCTTTCCCACTCGCATTCTCCAGGGCCATGAACAAAAAAGCCGGTCCTTCAAAATCTTTTTCCTTCTCTCTTTCCTTCTCTCTATTTCTCTCCCCTTTCTTTCTCTCGCGAGCAATTTATCAATTTCTTCATTTTTTTCTTTCTCTCTCTATTTCCTTTTCTCTTTTTTCTTCTCCTTTCTTCCTTTCATAAACAATTTCTTCCATTGTTCTTCTGAGATTTCCTTCAGGTAGCTGAGAAGGACATCTTGCTGCCAGCGTGGTGGGACCGTGACGAGACGCTCCCAGACCCCGTGGTGCAACACACGAGTCGCGCACGGGCAGCGCCACCAAAACCGGAGGAAGAGGTGACCATGCAGAGATGTTGACAATTTTTCAAGAGGGAACACTAAAGAAAATCCAAAAGAATGCAATGAAATCAAATTCTGAGATTCAAGATATGCTTGTGAGAAAGCAGTGGAGTGAATGTAGATATTGCATGCTTTTTCATCTTCGAATGGGCAGATTTTTTCAATTTATGCAAAGAACGTCTTGTAAAGAACGTCTTGAAAGGAAGCACGAAGTCGCTCTCCAGTCGGATTTGGGACGAACAGACCATATTCGCTGCAAGGAGCAAGAACAGACCTTCTACAACCCTCCAGAAGCGACTTGGTACCGACAAAAGTGAGCAGCGACCATTCTGAAGCAGTGTTGACTAGGCTTTGCCATCGTGGTTAATCCATCATTAATCATGGCAAATGATGCTAGACCACATCATCTTCTATCGGGATAAATCCAGAACGACCTCATGAGAATGAGCCTGATAGCCATGACAGTCACCATCCAGCCATGACCATCAACCTGAGTTGAGACACTGTGCCTATTGAGAAAAATGTGGGCGCTGGATATTGACCACAAACCAATGACCACTAAGCATGACCTCCATGACCTCCATGACCCAATGATTGCCATGGAGATCACTGCTCTCACGATCTCTCACGTGTCAGGTGAGGCCTTTGATTCCCGGCACCGGCTGCCTCTACGAGGCACGCTAAGGGCCACCACTGAGAGGAAATCCCAAGGAGAAGCAACGAAGAATGGGGATCTTCAGATCTTCATCAATGGAACCTTCATCAACAAAGATCTGCAAATGTGATCATTGAATGCGTGTGATCTCCAAGAAATTGTGCTGATTGATCGATCACAATGAATTTGGCCTGTGGTGCAATGATATTCTGGATCAAGTGCAGCAAGCATCGCCCAGTTCAATCGATCTGTTGGTCAAATTTCATTGGTCCTCACCAATGGTTCGGCTGGCAAAAAAATCCTGAGGACAAAAAATGATCCCTGAATGACTACTGATCAATGATCATGGTGATCCATGATCAGTAGCTGCTGTTAGTAGTTGAGATGGGCAACAAGATGGGCAACTCAACCATTGATGACTGCCCATGTCACCCACTTAGTAGCAATTCCTCATATAGTGTTACCCATGCTGATTGGACTTGGCTAAGTAACAGGGCAATGGGTAATGCACCATAGAAATTTTGCATCTGAAAGCCTAAAGCTTCAAGTCTGCAGTGGAAACTGTTCTTACACGGGCATGGTTTCATGTTCTATTTTGTTCCCGTTGCCTTGCGCGCACTTGTTGCTTTGTGTTGCTTCTCATTGTCAACCACCAGTTTTTATCATTCACAATTGTTGATAATTGGTGCTTACAGGTTCAGTCTTGGCTTGTTCATTGGTATAAGCCACGTTCATCTATCAGTTTTGACCAAAGCATCCATCCTGCTTAGCTTTTGCTCAACAACTACTAGTTGTGCATCCAGGATTACTGCTTTGAACACTGGTCATCCACCCGTATCGTTGACTATTAACCATTATCATGAACAACAGATCAACCGCCATGATCGAAGTATTGTGGTGGTTCCGAACCCCTTGCCTTTGTTGATCTCTAACCGGTTGGAAGCCTGACGGTGGATCGTTGTCATGAGTCGCTCACCCCCATCACAAATCTTTGTTGGCTCTCAGCCAATGGTCTCATCAACCATTATCAACCCATCATCAACCACCGATGATCCTTGTTGACCGCCGAGCATCATGAAGAGCTACAGCTATCACCAACATTTCGTATGTTCGCCATCATCGATCAATGAAACGATCAATGAGACGTTGATCCACTGATCATCATCCATTGATCATTGATGACCACCATTATGGATGATCATCATTCATGATCAATCACAAATAATCTTGAATGATGATCATTCATGAATCCAGTGAAGTCACCTGTATGAATGTCTCACCCATAGCACTCTCCTCATTTCATCCACGCCAGGTGGTGAGTGAGCGCTTGATCATCCGCACTGCACCGCACCCTGCAGCGCCGATGCAAGGGACCAGGTGGAGAAGCGGCGCCGTTGAGGGTGGACCGTCAACAAATCCTCAAAACGTTGTTGATGATGATGATGATGATGATGATGATGATGATGATGATGATGATGATGATTGATAGTGCTTTGTGGATCATGATCATGATGATTGATAATGGTTCATTCCCCTTCCGTTGAGACCCAGCCGACAACCAGCGTGAGCAGATGCCGACTGTCCGAAAGGAGGAGAGAATCCTGCAGGAAACAAAAACTGCCGCGTCCTGCAAACTTCTAGTGATGACAACCTCAGTCTTCTCCCCCCCTGGCTCCGCGCTTATTGCGTAGAGCTACTCTGCGTTGGTGATACCTTGCTCCTCTTGCTTGTGGTGTATCTTCCACTGGAGGATTGGGAAACTCTGTACAGATGGATGGCAAAAGTGGAATCTCTGGTCTAAGATGCGCGGTGAAACTGGTTCCGTCGAGCAGCTTGGTACCATAGTGTGCTACTGCATCCAACGTCTCACTTTGATAGTGCAGCTGTGGTCGGGTTGGAAGTCCGTGACGGATGGGTCCTCCATACAGCAGCTGGAGCGATCGAACCCGTTGTCTACCCACCTGTGGCAGCACACTTGTGCCAGTCAGAAATTCGAGGTGTTCGATGCTATGTCGAAAAGCATTGACCTCCATGTCAAAGGTGTAGGCTCCCCGATCAAGAGCCTGGATATCGCCTGGGCATTCAAAACGTGGAGTCCGGGCAGTACCAACGTTCAAAAATAGACCTCGTTGAGAGACCAATTGAAAATTGACTGCCAGTTCAATCCACGTGATGCCTGTTGGTAGCGGAGCTTCTTCTGGTTGGAGTGGCCATCGCAAAGTGGCCAGCCATTGCATCAAGGCGTGGCTGGTCTGGTAGC
>VSDK01001111.1:72804-87144 GCA_009767595.1 Symbiodinium kawagutii | reverse complement strand
TGTTACCCCGCCACCATTGCGGCTACTGCAACTGGGTCTCCTTCTGCTAACCCTGTCGTGGGCTTCCCAGCGTGGAAGTGTTGACCATCCACCAGCCAGAACCTATCTAGATGACTTACGGAAGCGATCCAGGTGTCAATCAACTCAACTGGGACTCCAAGCGCTCCAAGCAAAGATGCCATAGGGGCATGTGGCAGGCCATTGTAGCATTTCACGATGTCAAGAGTGACTCCTCCCAGGTGTTGGGAGCGTGCTCCCAGGTTGGCTGCCTCCAGTTGGAGCTGCATGTCATAGTGCCAAGAAGCTGGGCATCTGTGAGGCAAAAAGCCATTGATGGCTGGTGGCATCCATCTGGACCACTCTTGAAGGATATGGTGGCTAATGGTACGGCCCCAAAACCGGTACAGTAAACTGGTGATGGTAATGGGCCGGGTTCTAGAGACATCGGAGGTGTCCACTGATTTTTCCAACGGCAAGGTTTTGGCTTTCATTAGGAACTCGGGAAAACCTTCTCTCAGGTGATGGAGAAAGATTTGCTGCAAGTCCTGCAGCGCATTGTCTGGTAGATCCTTCAACTCATCTGCCGCCCATGCGCAAATGCCTCTGGATGTCTTAGATTTGGTAGAGTTCAAGACAGCTTTCCAGACGGACAAGTCCTGAAAGTCTTGCTCTAGTTGGGGGATATACCTCAGCGTGGCTTGAAGATCAAGGAAGGCTGGCCAGAGCTCTATATTGTTTTGTTCTTCTACGGAGTCCCGGTTCCAGAACTGAGTCCAGAAGTCTGTGAGCTTTGTAGCCACCTCTTGGGGGTTAGTTGTGGTTCTCTCTTGACTGACCACCACGTCAGCTGGGAGGGAAATCTCTGGGTCGGTCAACATTACATCCATGGTGTTTTCTTCAATCGAGATTATCTGGGCTTCGAACTCTTGGACACGAATTCCCTTACGAAGGTCCAAGGGCGGGATGACCGGGGATCTCAGTGTGAGGATGCCATGGTGAAAGTCCCCTTGCACTACAGCTCGAAAGGACACCGGCTGCTGGACCATATGCAGGAGGCCAGGGGCTGGTTCTCGAATGCTCCGAAATGCCATCTGTTTACCATATTTTTTAAGGTCTTGGTCCAACCGAAATTGAGCCAATTGCTTGGCTCGCTTGGCTTCATAGTAAGCTCTCTGGTCGTTGTGGTGTTCCAGCAGTTGCGCCACATCATGCAGGTACTCCCAGGCTGGGAGATACACTGGAACTGGGTGCAGCTCAGGGTGCTGACACATCCAGTGACTAAAACCTCCATGGAATCCTGGTGCGTTAAGGATGCTTTGCCATTCCCTGGTCAAATCTTGGTCTTTGGACAAGGGTGGCTCCTTCTTCAGTCTGTTCCGCAGTGACTGGATCCTACGGAGTTGTCGAGTTGTATGCTTCAAGTTCATGGAGGCTTGATCAACTTTAGGTTGATATTGGCCATCACAGGCCTGCTTGATTCGGCACGTACTCGGGGTCTTCACCAATTTGCGAGGCTGGCACCGACCTCGATAGGCTTTGGGAAGGCCCGAGGTTGGATGGGTTATGGGGTCATGCTCATGTTGCTTGACAAGCGTATGGTGCACGGCCTGTTCAACACGGACCGCCCACTGCTGTAGCGGATGCACTTGATCTGTTGGGATTGCATCAAAGACCAAAGGCTCATAGTTTTGGCCCACTTGGGCCATGTCAGGCTGCAGCTGCAGCCAGGTTTTGGGTAGCTTATATGCTTGTCGGTACCATTGACCTTCCGGCAGGATCAGCTCAAACATCAACGGGTTGTGGCCCGCCAGAAGCATTTGTTGGTCTACCCAAATATCTCCGATCATGGGGATCAGTTGGGGGCTCACGTAGGCGATATCATTGCTGGTGGCTTGTTTGAAGGTGGGCGGAAGCTGCAAGCCAGTGCGCCTATGGTAGATGTCGTGGATGGTACTGAAACCATGTGCCGTCAAAACTTGATGCATGTCGAGGGAGTCAGGGGAATGATTCAGGTCTCCAGCGATGATCGTCGGGAAAGTGGTACTACATGCTTGGAGATAGGTGTACTGCAGCAATGAATTGCTTCGGGATTTGCCACCTGGGGTGGCACTGGGATAACCATACAAGCAACAAACCTGGACATCTAATGATGGAAACTGGGCGATTGCTCGAGTGAACCGTCCCAACGGTTCCCACGGTTCTTCATCATCAGTGGTGCATGGCCTGAGAAGGAACTGGCTATGAATCGAGACACCTGTTGCTGCTCCTCGGATGTGAACTCTGATGCATCAGATTGTTGTGGAGCCGAGGCTCCCCAAACACTGTTGAATCCTTCCCGCTTCATAGCTCTGGATTCAAGGGCCTGGACCCTAGCGGTCGCAGACGTCTCACTCAGCACAAGCAACTGTGCATTGTACTGCTTAAAAATTTCTGATTTTTTATATATGGCTGTGGGATTACTCACCAAAACTCTGACCACACCTGGATGGCCTCCCTGGGAACTCGTGGAGGGCGTGGTGGGTTCTGGGCCGGGATTGGAGGCCTCCCCAAGTCGGCGGCCGTGTTGGAAACTAAGCCGATATGGCAAATGGTAGCCCTTGAACTCAATGACCCAAATCATTATCCAAGGTAGCTTACAAAAAACAAATTCGGAGAGATGGGACCTCACCCAAGTTGTCGGAGTCCTCCTCAGTTCACACCAGCGGTCTAGGACATGGGGAACCGAAGTGAACATCCAACATCTCAGGACAAGGCGGTCCATCGACTGCATGCAAGGTTCCAAGTGGCAGGCTAGGAGGAGTCAGGTATCTGACTCTTCTTCAAGCTCTTCTTCATCTCTCGGTTCTGGGTCGGTGCGTTTGGTACCTCGAGTAGCCAAAAACAGAGCTTTCAGCTCCTCCATTGCGGCAGCCAATCTGCCGTCCTGCCTTTGGAAGGCTTGAGTCAGGCTTCCATTCAACGATTGTTGTTCCTGATGCAAGTGATCCAGGCTTTGCTGAGTGTGCTGAGCCTGCTGATGCATCGTGGATTCAAGGGCAGCAAACTTGTGGGTGGTTTGGGTTTGATGGTCAGCCTGAGATTGCTCAAGCTTTGCAATCGTGGTTTCCATGGCTGTGAGGCGGGCATCCTGGTGCCCAATCACATCAGAGATTGGTCCTGTCAATGGACGAGGTTCCACTCCGGCTGGGGTGGATGCCTTGGAATCGCTGGCCTGTTCATGGGCGGTGTGTCTGGTCTGGATTGTGCTGGAAGGATGGGAGCTCTGAGGCGCCCATGGATCCATGAACGGGTCACCTGTGCGATATGGGACCTGTCGAGGTTTCAAGGTTTCATCAACCTTCTTGGGCTGTTGCATCCTGGGACCTGCGACCACATCGTGTTCTGGCTTGTCCTTTCTGGAGGGCATTTGCTGGGCCAAAACTGGTTGGGAGTTGAAAATCAGCACCGTGGGGGGCTGGGAATCTGATGAAACAAGCCAGCGTTTTGCTCCTACCGACTTCAACGGTTTGATATCCCAACCTTGTTGCGATGCCCACACCTTGAGGATCTCAGCGGTGACTCCAAGTGGCATTGGCTGCAAACGGAACAGAAAGCTGCATTGACGCAAGTCTGGCAGCGGTTGGTTGGGCTTTAACCGATGCCAAGCAGCAGCGAATTGTGTGGCTTCAATACGGAGCCCGTGGCTCTTGTTTCCTCGGATCAACCCCGCTGCACCAGGGATCGATGTTGCCTGCATCTCGATTTGAGCCACCGGGGCAGAGAGCCAGATGACTGTCCATTTCGTGTCGATGGCACCACTGGCATCTTTTGGCAGCAAGAAGATTTGGTTGAAGCCGCTCCTTTTGAGGAGTGAGCTGAGTCGTGACATTTGGCGCACCTCTGAGTGATACTGGATGCTATCTGCTAGATGTGGCTCAACTGGGGCTCCTTTACATCGGTAGGCTCGGCCCCACGCACGGCCGAAAACATCGGCAAAGCCTTCCAGCGACATGAGGTCCCTAGTAGTCTTGACGGGTGCTGAGATCAAACGTTGCCACATGTCTGGGGCAAAGTCCTGCTTCCAACATGTCACTGCAACCACCTGGACAGCTGGAGTGTCCACTTCTTTGGATTCGGATGCGACAGTCCGGATGTGCTTACTTCCAAGTTGAACCAGCTTGCCCTTCAAGATCACTGGTCTACCCTGGCTGTCTAAGGCAGGGACATTCATGTCGATGTGTGGCCTACTGGGATCTGTTCTCAAGTCCCCAACCACGTAGATGGCGAGTTCATCCGGAGTGATTGCTTCATTGGCCTCTAGCCACTGCTGTGCAGCATGGGGGTCCATCATAGCAACTCCTGACAAAGTCGGGGCGAACTGTGGCAACAGGTTGGCATCGGTACCGTCATGGTTCTTGAAGAAACCTGTTTGCAGTTTGTACTGGTCCAACGGGATGGCATGGTGGGCATGTTTGTGGGTTGCTACTCGGTGCTTCTTATGCTTGGCGGCAACCAATGCAGGGCGATCAGCATGGGGCGGCAAAACAACATCTGCAGCCTGGCAAAGCTTGGCGAAGGATTTTCGTTGATCCACACCTTGTTCGGAATGCAAGAGCTGATGTAGTCGAGGAAGACCAATGGTGTCTAACAGCTTGGTGACAGTAGGTGCTATCTGAGGAAGGTCGACTGCATGCTCTAGCAGCAATTGGGCCATGCCTGCTTCTACATAACGCACGTGGTCTTGTTTGGAGGTGGGATTGCGGATGGGTCCTCCTCCACCGGTCAGTCGAAGCACCTGAGGTTGCTTGGGCACCAGGTAGATGACAACCTTCGGGGTGGATGGCATCAGGTTATGCAGGTCATACAGGGTGTGAAAAGGTTCACACTGCAATCCTCCTGACATCAATGTCAATGGCTTTTGGTCCAATGTCAACTTACTCAAAAACTGCGTTGCAACACTGAGTTGAAACATGGTCGTGGACAACGGATGCGTCTGCTCACAGAGCACTCGACCTTCAACTTTGAGTTGCCAAGGGATACCTGGGGTCGAACAACCGAACCCGGCGGCCTGTTGGAGCAGTCGGAGTGGGAGGGCTTGGACAAATGCACTGACTGGCACTGCTGTGGTGTCTTGCGCTGGTCTAAAGATGACCCTCCAGGTGTTGTCATCTACGTCTAGAAAATGGACTTGTCTGCCTTCGAATGCATACCAAAGCTTCATGGACTCTGTGAACCACCATTCTACAATGGCATCTTTTGCCCGGGGTGAACCCCGGAAGTGGCAAACGAGAATGTCTGTGTCAGGGGGGATGAAGGCCTGAACTTCCACATCATACAGGGAACCTGGCAGCGGGGCAGATTCATCTGGGTTTGTCGCGGGAAGGGCCTGCATGTTCACAGTAGTGTTCTTGGTCAAGGTGGCATTCGGTGGGATGCAACCAAAAATGTCATACACAGTCTTGGTGGTAACCGTCTGCCTGGTGTTGAAATGTGACCATGTGTCATGCGGGTCAACTTCGTAGAGCCACAAATCGGTTGATGGAATTTCATCATCTCGAAAAACGAGCATGTTGATGGCAGGTCCCTGCGGCCACTCAAAGTGGGGAGAAGCACTAAATCGTTGAGGGACCAATGCAAAACCCGGCTGGGGTGCGGCTGCAGAAATCGGTTCGGCGAACTGGGCTGGGGACAGTTCAAACTCCTGAGGCAGGAACTGGTTGTGCCACACTGCCAAAAGTCCCTTCCACGTCGTATCAGCTGATACCTTGAAGGTGCCGTACATGTCTGGGATTGCTCGAAGGTGGACCTGGAACCACACATGCAAAGGCAATGTGGAGTCAGCTGGGAACTGGTCCATCTCATCATCAGTACCTGGTTGGTCTGGTGACTGAGTCATGTTCGGGGTCAAACAAGGATCTGGTTGATCATCATCTGGGACACAGAGGGCCGATGCCGGTGCTGGCTCGTGATCCATCATCAAACAACCTTTTGTGGGTGAAAAGAAAGTACCTCGGATCCACTGGGTGTCACCTGATTGAGAGTTCCATTTCATCTGGACGATGAAATAGTGCAGCAATTGGTGGTGTTGTGCCACTTCATCTGGGGTACCCAGGTACCAGGCAAATTCATCATCGAACAACTCAGCATTGTGCGAGGTCACTCGTGAGTTCACCATGTGTTGGAGCAATGAAACTGCATCGAAATCTTCTGGGAGCAAGTTCAAAACTTGCAAGGCCGGTGACAAAAGATAGGCTGAATGCAAACTCGAAATGCTGTTGCCAACAGTGGTCCATGACAATTGGGCTGGTTTCAGAAGAACCAGGGCTCCAACTTGACAATGCAACATGGCCACTTCATGCGGTGCAAAGAAGCGGAAGCTCTTGCCTTGGCGAAGGAAATGGCCTAACAGCCCAGATTTCTTCAGGCGATGGAGTGGCAGGTTGTGTTGATTGCCATACTGGCTGAGAAAACATGGCAAGGGTGATTCGAGGTCTGGGATGCGCTTTTGTACAATCTTGGCATGTGTCCAAGGTCCTCCCGCGGCAGGCATCAGGGCTGGGTCAAAATACATCCCGGCCACTGGAGCTGTGGGCACAAATGGTCGTGTTTGCTCATCGCTCATTGGCAAAACAAAATCGAAATCCCTTGGCTTGGGTGGGTTCGAGGGCCATGGTTGGATGCGCATGCTGGGCAGGGCTTCGCCCTTTCGGACATACAAGGCAAGCCACCTGCTTCGGTGCGTTGGAGCCAAGGAGGCCAAATCATGAACACCCGCGGTAACCAGGTCATAACCTGCCCATTCCATCAGTCGTTCAACCACGGGGAATTCCTTGTGTTCAGTGAATCCTTTGACCTGTTCTAGGCAAACTACCTTTGGCCGATGAATTCTGACTTGCGAGATGGATTCCGCAAAGCACAAACCGTTGCTGGATGAGAGACCGTCTTGATTTCCTGCCAAACTCCAACTTTGACAAGGTGCACTAATGCACCAGAGGTCTGAGTGGAGCCACGCTACCTGCTTTTGCCATTGGTCATCCTGGATGCGTGTCACCAAGATTGCATGGTCATTCAGTTTAGCGAGGAAATCCTGAGGCATGTCATGAACATCCCCCACCAGGTTGACACGATGAGAAAGGGCATACTGGGTTGCAAAAGCCAAATTGGATTCCAATGCTACAATTTTCATGTCAGGGCCCCCGACAGCAGCAATGATAGAAAGTGCTGAATGCCAACCTCCTACTCCCCCTGCAAATTGCTCTACGACCCATGGACTGGACTCGGATGCACACTCGGATGCAACTGGCAACAAAAGGGAATGATCATCCAATCGGATGACCACAGGATTGGTGGCGTCAACTACGGCTTGGTGAACATGGATCCTACCCGTCTGAAGCACACGTTCCATCAGTGAGTCTGGGATCTGAATGCTGACTGGGTCATCGGAGAGTCGAAATGGCTCAGACTGTCCAAGGCCCAAAACTGCTGAGGCTCGTTGCAAACCTGTCTCGCCCATCTTGCCTTTCAACATAGTCGGATTCTCACCTGGTTCCAGATCGGTCATGCGAAGGTTCACCCTGGCTCCGATGCGGAAAGGTGTTTCTGATAAATCGTGTTTCCTCAGCAGATTCCATACGTCTTCATTGAGTGTCATGGCTCAGTTCGATGTCACAGACATGTAAGGAAACCGCGAAAAGGCCTGAGCCAAAACCTTATGATTGATAATGGTTGAAAAAGATTAATAGTGGGCAATAGTGGTTGATAACGGTCAAGAATGATTGGCAACGACTGACGGTGCCTCAGAATGATTGATGGTGAGTAACAATGATTGAAATGATTTGTACAGGTTCGTAATGATCGACGGTGGTACATAATGACGATTGATAAGTGTCGATGGTGGTTGCCACTGATTCGTCTGTCATTTGCAGCTGCTGGAATATTGGCCAACCAGCATCAACAACCAGTGTTGTTGAGACAATCGAAACATTTCAAGTTGAAAAACTAAGTTTCAGCTAACCAACCACCAACTTAACCCGCTAACTTCCAAGCGTCAAACATCTCAAGTCGAAGCGAAATACGCCAGCTCTTCGCTCCAGGCGCAAGGGCCAAGTGCTGGAACTCTTCGATTGGGATCCTTGGCACAGTTGCATGACCTCAACACAAGCCGAAGCCTGAATAGAAATATAACCTACAAGATTTTTTCAAATACCGAAATTGTAAAATGATTGTCTGTAAGGTGAAACGTCGTGTGAATCGAAGCGAGAAGAATCTTCGGGTGCTGTGGTCATTTCTAAGGACGAGCATCGCCAGTGGCGCCGCATCCGCACCAAGCTGCAGAACGCCTGGGTGGCCCTGGACTGGGACCAGCCCCTGCTGCGGCCGCAAGGTGAGACCGTGAGAGACGGTGCTTGTCACATCTGGAAGGGGAGAGTGGATGGAGTGGTGAGGAACCTGTGAGACATTGGAACCAGGCAACAAAGATGAACAAAGTGGATCTAAGGGTAAAGAATACGGAACCATGGTATAAGAATCGAAGTGGTAGGGTCTTGGCAATTGGTCACTAGCCATTGACTAACCATTTGTAGCAACAAAATGGGTGTTGCATGACCCCAGTTTTGGTTTTCACCATGGCTACATAAACCGTTTAACGATTGGGATGGTCATCGAAGAGACGAGCGAATGATCCATTGGTAGGAGCCTCCTCATCGGATATTCAATTGTCCTGGGGTAGTTTGATAGTAGGGTGCATCATGATGATGTCAGGTAGTACTTGAACTACAATGCCTCAGATTCTTCGGCGATTGTGATCATGAGGAATCAATTGTCCAGGGATCACTATTGGTTTGCATAGCCATAGAATGAATCATTCTTACCATGGGGGATGGTTCTGATGTGACAGACTTGAGAACACTTCGCCACCAGCCAGGCGTGCCTTTCTCTCAAAAACCTCTTGATCCTTTGTGCCAAGCGGCTCGTGAAGGATGCTTGGACGTGCTTCCAGGCATCCTTTCCCTGGCAGTTACCCCAAAGTCGATGGCCTTCCTTTCAAAGGTGTACAAATTGTGGGATTCTTGGGTGCGCCATGTGGGGAAACACCTGGTTGGAGACTGGATTTTGAAGGAACCTCACACGGCAGTTCTAAGTCCATGTCATGATCTTGATCCACCTTTTGCAACACAACCATCATCCACCTGATGTGGCAACACGCGGTGTAAGACTTGAACAGGTGCAGACAATGACATGCGGCAAGGCTGATAAAAAATTAGAAGCTACGCTGACTCCAAAGTAAGAAAGTAAGAGAAAGTAACATGGAGGTCGTTAGGTCGTTGTGTTCATCGCCCCATTTCAGCATTCGCAGTCATGATCCTCGCCCCAAGGATGTGCTCAAGATGTGCACCGTCTCTTGGCTTTGCTGAGTTTCTGCCAATTGAATTGGGGGAGTTATCTATTTTTGCTGAGTTCTCAAAACTTAGGAGTTATCTCATTAAGTTATCTTAGTTTCGTTCCCATTTTTCTTCAGTTTTTCTTAGTTTTGGAGTTCTCAGTGCACATTGCACTTGTGCGAAGGGCTCTCCACTTCTCCTCGCCAAAGGCTTCATTTCAGAAGGGCTCGATGTCAACACCCGTGTGGATGGGCAGAGTCCGTTGATGAACGCCGTGCAAAAGGACCGGGAGCAGAGTTGCAACTGGTGAACTTGGCTGAGGCAATCGAAACGGCTGTCCACCCAGCATTCCAATGAGGAATTTAGAATCAAATTATATCAATTTGTTTTTTGAACGTGACGCTTCTGTTGATTTTCAGGTGGCTCAAGTGGGTCTTGGCTAAAGTGTTATGAGGGTAAACCAGGGATGGAACCAGCAAGATTGAACATAGCCAAAGATGTTTGAGTGGTTGACATCCTTCTCACCCGGAAGGAAGGATGGAGAGGATTGGTGTGCTGCGTTTTGCTGTTGCTTGGCACTGCAATATAAAGCTGCTGTTAGAAAGAGAAAGAGAGAGAGAGAGAGAGAGAGACAATTCTACGATTTTAGGGATGACTTGATAGATGCTTTCACCCCATGGATGACCACAAAACTTGTAGCACATGTGTTTCCATTCAGATTGCATTGAAGTCTCATTTTACCTTCCCCGAGTTTGGAAACAGGCCGAAAACAATTTCTAAGAAAAGGACTTTGGGCTCATTGCTTTGAAAGATGAGACAGTATTGATGTAAGCCCTTGCACTTGATTCTCTGGAAAGCTGTGTGTTGGTTGGGAAAGTGCCACCAGCGCAAATGTTTGGTGGCTATCAATGGCTACCGAGAATAGTGGTCATCAGTAGTCAACAAGAGTGATCCGTTCTGGTTCACAATCATTGTCAGGATGAGGTCACAACCAAGGGTGGAGGGTACACCAAGTAATGTGCATTCTTCGAAGCATTCTCCAGGCTGGAAGCCAACGCTGATCCAAACCTTTCCTCGCAAGAGGACACAGCTGGTGACTTGTCATCCCCATGTCTTGGTGATGGCCTGCAGGCTGTCACCAACTTGCTTTAGGGTGGGACCCATAGCCTGAGAGTTCAATGGACAACAAGGTTTTTTGCTTGGGTGTGCAAATAACATCAAACATTTGAAACAGTTGGTTTCAGACCGCAAAAGTTGAGACCTGGTTTTGAAACATATCACCGGAAGAATCTAAAATGGCATCAATTGTGCTCATAAACATCTGATGATTTCCCGCTTAGGCATCTACGATAACTGTGGTGTGGGTCTTGGTTTGCGCCACTGGTTGGGGTTCCAAGTCCACAGGACGAACTTTCTTCCACCATTGCGGAGCTGGAACAAGAGAAACTGCGAGCAGTGGAAAGTGAGGACTGACCAAGTCCGACCAAGTCCTTCAACTTTGGAGAGCCACAGTGATTTGGGGCCGTCACCATCCATGAAAGTCCAGTTGCTTTGAGTGGCTTAACCCAACACGATGGATGGCTGGGTGCTCACATGACGCCCAGTTCCACCTGACATCCTTTTTTTGTGGAGGACTTCCAACGGGCCCACGAAATCAAGGAGCAGTTGTTGAAAATGCAGCTGGGATTCAAAGAGCGCGACCTCCACAAGTCTCGTGTTTCAGGGCTTCGGGCTGCTCCTAAGCCCATCCAAGGACTCAAAAGAAAGCCGAAGCCAAAACGGCGTTTTCCTTCGCAGGTGGGACCATGAGTTTGATGTGCAGATGGGGTAGCCCAATGAAATCAGATGTGTGGTCTCTAGCCAGACATGTCGGCTTCAGTTGGGACCCCAGCTGGTGTGGCAATAGCGAAGCAAGAACAAGTTTGACCCAGCATGTCACAACTTCAGACTGTTGATATTCTAATGCCATGTTTTCTGCAGCAAAAATTGAGCGGCTATCACCTAGGGTTTGCCACAAGCATGCCAGTCTTCTCCCGAGTGCCACCATCAACTGTCTAATCATCCTTGCCCTCTCGGTCAACTGGACAGCAATCACAACGGTATGATTGTTGACGCATGCCACACAGATGCTTTGCACAGGCAACACCGCGGCTGGGGAGCTTTTGATACTGGGCAAGAATTGCTGGGGCGCTTCTATCTCCCGTGGGGAAGGGACTCAGTTTGTTACAAGAGCATAGTCGATTGGATGAGTTGCATCTCTGAAGGGCGGTGCACAGGCCTGGCAGTAGCACAGGAGCGAAGGCTTGTGGGGCAGCCTTCTTGGAGCCTGGATCCAAACATCTGGCCTAAGGAGATCCTTGCAGGGCGTGGAGTTTGACACAGAAAACTTGCTCATGGCCTTCGATGAAGTCGCTTCATTGCCAGAGACGCCGGAGGCGCACTGACTTTTCACAGTCACAGCATGTCTTCATCCATTGAAAGGGTTCTATGCTCTGATTGAACCTATGAATTTGTCAAGTCTTGTCACGGTGCTTAATCTAAAGGTTGTTTCTTGCACACTCCATTCATCTTGGGGGTCAAATGACCCTTGCCAGATATTTTTCTTTATTCGATGATTCAATTGGTGGTTCATGTCCCAAAAGCCCTGGTTTTGATCATAGCAAGGGCCGACCCTCTTTGGCTGCCGAGACAAAGCGAATCCCGCATCGTGTGCAAGCCTTGCAAGCCCAGGCAGGGTGGAAAGCAGAAACGAGATTAGCGCAGCAGTGAAAAGCCGTTTGCATGAGACATGTCAGGTTTTTTGGATCAAACTAGTTGCTGGAATGGAAGAGGTGATCCAATTTCAGCGCTTTATGGGCAAGAAATGCTACCCCACTCCCACTGGCAGGACGACTCCAAAATCCAATGGCCTTTTGAGCAACAAGAAAGTTTTAGAAAGATCAATTACTTAAAAGGTGTCAAGTTCTCAAGGTGTGCTTTTTTACTTTCTTGGTGTCAAGGATTACTTTTGGTGTGGCCCAAAGGTTTTGCATGAAGTGGAGGGGCAATCCTTGACAGGCCAAACATCCACGACCCGCCAAAGCAGTGAGCCCCACTCGCACTGCCTTTGCTCCGCCGGGGCATTTGCCAGCTCGAAGAGAGACTTGTCATTGTGGCGAGGTGCAGAGGTACAGCCACAGTTGATTTGAGCTGCATTTTTTTGGGGTCAAAGTTTTGCCACTTCGATTTAATAGGGAGTCACACCCAATCCAAAGCCAAAAGAGAAGTTGATTTCCATTTCACATAGCACTAGTCTTCTTGCACGTCAGCACTTCATCAGTTTGTAAGCTGCTAAGGACAATGGAGCACCGGACGAAGCAACCGGTGAACCTTGCTTGGAATCGCCCCACCAAGTGGAACCGAAAGTCTGCCAAGGCGTGCTCTTCAGAGTCCTTCAAACAGTGTCTCAGCCCAAAGTTCAGAGATTCAGCACAGCTGTTTAAAAGCATCTTAACTTCGGTGCAACCAGCTGTTTAAATCCGTTCAAAGGGTGATGGACAGTGATGGATGATGTGTCAAGTTTTCAAAATTGCATCAACGTTTCCAGTCGCCAAGGCGCCGGTCTTCGAAGAACCAAAGATGTCAGCGAGCAAATTAGGGAATTTGAGGCAACACCAAGTCCTGGAAGTTCTCGGCTACAACTCGACCAGGCACAGCTGGAGGGGGAGCCAAAGAACACGTCAACCTCAACCCTGGTGATGCCGGGTGCTTCGTTGACGAACTCGCTTCAATCGGTATGCACGTGGTGCTACATGCATTTGGAACACCCGGTACGCTACGAACCCGCATCGCAAGGGGGAGTGGTGACCTCGGTTGGTATCATGTCAAAAATGCTGGGATCATGGTTGAGTTTGGCCACCCCACGCCCTCAAGAGATTCGCGTTGCTGCGGTGCTAGGTGAAATGTAAGGTTCTCTGAGTAGGTTTGATGGTCGTTACCTCATTTTAAGATGTTGCGCCGAATGGTCGCAATCCGTCACAAGCCCCTGGGAGGTGCCAGTGAATTTGTTCGACTGCGGGGGGGAGCGCATGTGCTAGCGCCTGTCTGTATGAATACGTCCTTGCAAAGCTTCCTTCCCACAAGACACCATATGCGGCAGCATTGTTCGCTTGGTTCGCCAAAATCAGCTGCGTCGTGCTCGATAGACTTGTCCAGCAGGACCACGATTGAGGTCGCACAGCTTTTTGGATGGCACGTGACACTTTTGATGTTTGATTTCCTGGCATCAGGTGCTTCGGTCGTGTGGAAGTCATTACTCCTGAGAAAGAGCGTGAGAAAGGTTGGGTGTCGCTTGGCTGCCATCAAAGCCGTCAACAGGTTGCCCCGTACCTATTGTTGCCCCACCCTGTGGCCATACACTCTTGCCACTAATACCTTGGAAGTTTTACCTCTTGATATTGGCTCGCCCATGCCTTCATAGCTTTCGCACAACCATCCAAACCCTGATTCGGCGACTGGCGTTATTTCGCCGAAACATCATGTAATTCAATCCTGTCGCTGGACTTCACGACATGCAGACATGCAGTTGCTTCAAGGCTCTTGGAGGATGAGTTGCGTGGAGATTTACTCAAAGCCTTGCCCAGAAGATAGAAAACAAATACCGTTTGCACTCCCCGCATAGCGTAAGGTTTCTTTTTAAAGAGTCTCATACCGTGCTCTTTCATCCTTCTCCGCAGATCAAGCATTCACAACAGCAACAACAACAACAACAACAACAACAGCAGAATGGACGACTACTCCTCTGCTACTACTACTACTACTACTACTGCTACTACTACTACCACTACAATTACTACTACTACAACTTCAATATCATCACAATCACTATCACCATCAAAATCATCACCACCACCACCAGCATCATCATCATCATCATCATCATCATCATCACCATCATCATCATCATCATCATCACATCATCATCATCATCATCATCATCATC